>QGMG01000013.1:0-90599 GCA_007825325.1 Lachnellula cervina | reverse complement strand
CAACCAAGTTGATTCAAGCTTGCTGTTGCCGTTGTCCATTGTTTACTCTCATATACAAACTCCCGATTAATATCTAATATAATTCCGTTTGCGCTCCTACCCCTCGCCGAGGAACACAGCACAACATGGAGCATAGAGGTGCCTCTGGTGGTTTTACCGCAACAACACCAATGCATCCTGGGACTCCACAGAGCGAAAGGGAAGATCCGTTCGGTGAAGAAATATCTCCAGCACCCCCCACGAACCCTTTCTCCTCCCAATTCAACTCGAGACCGGCGTCATCTTTTGGTTCCTCATCTGCCTTGCAAGCAGGCCCAGAGCCCTCCAGATATTTCCATTCGAGGCGAGTAAGGAAAGGAGAGGTGGAGAAGCCGTGGGTAGCAAAGAAAGACCCAAAGGAGAAATGGGTCACAATTATTCCGTTGATAGGGTTAGCCATAGGACTTGCACTTGCTGGTTTCTTGGTATACGATGGACTCAGCTCAGTCGTACACCACAAGTACCAAATCGTCCTTGACGAAAATTTCTCTGAAGGACTCAACAGTGCAGTCTGGACAAAGGAAGCTGAGGTTGGCGGGTTTGGGTAAGCTTCTCCCTTTGCATAGTTCTCAGCAGGACTACACTGACAGTCTGGCATAGTAATGGCGAGTTTGAGCAGACAACTTTGACAGACGAGAATATTTTCATTCAAGATGGCAAGCTCGTCATCAAGCCTACCCTCCAAGATACCTCCCTCATTGAGTCCAACAACGTCATCAATCTCACATCCGACGGTACCTGTACGTCAAACTCTCTCAAGAGCTGCGTCTCGATTACAAATTTAACCACCGGCACGATTATTCAACCTGTGAAGTCTGGACGTATCAACACAAAGGCCGGTGCATCAATCAAATATGGCCGTGTTGAAGTTACCGCCAAGTTGCCCGTGGGTGATTGGTTATGGCCTGCTATCTGGATGTTGCCTATGAATGACACTTATGGTCCATGGCCATTGTCTGGGGAAATCGATATCATGGAGTCCCGAGGAAACAACCATACCTACCAACAGGGCGGAAACAACATTATATCTTCGGCCCTGCATTGGGGTCCTGATCCAGCGAATGATGCTTGGTGGCGCACAAACGTAAAAAGGGCCGCTCTACACACCACATATGCTGCCAAAGAACACACCTTTGGTCTCGAGTGGTCTCAGAAGTATCTCTTCACCTACATCAACACCAACCTCCTTCAAGTCCTGTACACCAATTTCAACGAGCCTCTATGGAAGCGCGGCGCATTCCCACCTTCCGACAGCAATGGCACCCGCTTGGTCGATGCCTGGAGTCAGACTGGCCATGACCAGACTCCGTTTGACCAGGAATTCTACCTGATCTTGAATGTTGCTGTAGGAGGCACCAACGGCTGGTTCAAGGATGGCGCGAGCGGGAAGCCGTGGGTTGACAACAGTCTTACAGCCAAGAATGATTTCTGGAATGCCCAGAAACAGTGGTACCCAACATGGACGGCGCCAGGCGCTGGCCAGATGGAGATCAGCAGTGTGAAGATGTGGAAGCAAGTTGATGGCAATGAGGATGCTTCTTGAGACGAGAATCATACATAATACGATGTTTATAATTGGGTGATGTTTACAAAGGCGCCAGGGGGAATGGAAGAAAGGTTGGGAAGGGGAATTTAGACCGGTCTGTCAGCACATTTCATAGCGCGTTTCTTTCGTTTGTAGATATGCGTCGATCTGCATTTCAGAGTCACGATCTCACATTCTCTCAACGCTTTGTCCATTCATCAATGGACATAGCTAGCTACACAATACGAAATAATTGAAGAGTGCATCTGAAAACTTCTAGTCTCTACTTTCAACAACCGCTATCTACAGATCACAATCTACAGTCTGCCGTCTCAGCCCTGTAAACACTAGTGTCTAATCATTACGGAGACTCCCCCGAAAGATGCCATCTTATCGAAATCCCACGAAAACGCCGGTTCAGACGATATCTGCAGCTTTCCGCTAGTCCTACCAACATGTGTATGTACATATGTATGCTTTCTGATCTTGGAAAGCTGAATATGCGCTGGCACCACACCACGCGCACCCGGCTTGGGGACATACATGCATAGACCCGCTGTCTTGGAAGTGGGTGGAAGTGGAAGTGGAATCTCTGATCTCGATGCGAGGAGCTCGAGCAGGGTACTGTAGGAGAATGAACCTCGTGACTTTTTACTTACTTGCTCTAGCTACATACTTATCTATTGGGCGTACCGAACATACATACATACATACATACATGCCGGTATCTAGGTACGAAAGATTTTCTCCGGCCGCAGTCTGTGGACGGATGGACGGATACAGTTATCAATTGCCGTAAAGTCTAAGAAGTCTGTTCTGTTATTCATTCAACCTTTCTAGCGAAAAGTGGGATCATACGGAGTAACTAGGTACCCAGCTAGCTAATGTGGCGTTGCGTATGTGTAGTGTTATGGCCAGTTAAAGCCACAAGAACTAACTTCCGCTCCGTCGTCGACTTAACGGTAAACTATTTGAAGTCTTTTATCCATGCAACGAGCCGCAAATCTAGGTATGGGATACGGATACGGAAGTAGCTAGTACTCAATAGTGTTGTTGGAAAGTTACATTGGAGGTCTAAAGAAACATAATGTGTAGATCTTTGGGATGATGGACGTCTAGTATAATCTGTTGTTTTTTTCTTGTTCCGGACCTAACGGTTGGTTTTTCTTTTGGTTTGAGGCTGGACTTAGCTTGCTTTAAGTAGGCCGGTAGGCTGGCTGGGTCTTTTTATGTGTGGGTTTGGTTTGGTTTACAGGTGTGTATGCTAGGGTTCAGGTTACTATGGTAGGTAGATATTGCTGACCAACTGTTCAGCTCGCTTGGAAGTGGAAGGAAATTTTTGACTTTGTACCGGTACCTGCATCCGCGATCTAGTCGTCTTGGTCAGATAATGGGACGGGTTATTGGGAGTTGTAGTCAGAGCAGACGGCGTGACAGCGACGCTATCAGGAAGTGGACGTGGACGTGTATGCTCTTCCTATTTGTTTATTTTAGGTACCGGTTTGGGAAGAGGCGGAGGCTGATGCAGTGTTTCTGGTTTATACTGCATACTATGTTACGTTGGGAGGATGAGGTTGGATACGAGCGTACGTTATCACTGAGCGCTTCGATCGGGCGCTGAGGCACCCGAGACGGGACGTTGTTTCGGTGAGGCGTTTGTCGCTGCGACATTGGAGTTCTGCGCTGAGAGAGCGTTGCAGGATGGGGCGTGTTGTACTGCGTACCTCTCGGGGTTTTTGTTCAGCCTTCTGTTTGTTGGAGATTCCGTATCGATATCTGTGATGGTGTGTCACACAAGGGATCTTTCAGCACTTGCCAAGGTTGGTTATTGATGTTGCCGAGGCGGATGTAGAGTTTGTATTTCAAAGAGAAGCATATGATGTAGTAACGGAGATCTTCGAGTCCAATGAGGAAGTTGCAATACATAGGATGGGCTCGGGCCGTTGAAGGCTGAAGACACAACGTGGTCTCGGGTGTAACAGCGTTGTGATAGATAATACGGAAACAAGCAGGGCATATCGTGGGACGTGAGAGAAGTGTGAGACAGGACCAGGTTACTTTATTCCATGATGTTCCGGAGTTGAGGTGCTGAATGCACTGCAGATGGTTCGCAGAAGAACTGCACGAATGCTAGTAGGGCTGATAGGGAATGCAGAAAGATCCCGATTCACGTTCATTGTACAACTATGTGCTTACTCTTTTTGCATGATGAAAAGTGCGTACAGAATGCCCGAGACGTGGGATTCTTGGCTATGCTTACTCGGTACAGTACGGTGGGGTAATGGCAGCATGAGGTTTTGAAACTCGATGCCTATAACCCGCATACTTGGCACCTAAGTTTCAATATCCAAATGTCGTATCTCGCCACCTTTCTATCAGCACCCTTCAGCAAGGAGTGGCACATCCAGGTCTAGATGCTAAGCGAGAGCAAGGTGTTTGCCTGTCAGTTTCACACATGCAAGTTGCTATTGGTGGCTGGGGATGCAGTATGATGACGCTCGGTTCAACTTTTACGATAGATGCAGTAATAAGCCGGCTATTGAGACCGGCCTGTCTTCCTTCCGAATTCTCGGGATTCGAATATCTTTTCGGCGCTAGCATTGCGGGCCGACGCCTATAAAGGCCAACAATAAAAACATTCGGGAAGTCCGTAAACAGAATAAGGCTCCAATTCTGAGCTCAACTTCGCCAGTCTTATTGGATAGATTTTTCCGATAGAAATCCTGGTTCGTGCAAGCCGTCTGAACAGCTGCAGGCGTTTCCAACCCAGCTGTTTGCGTTATCTGCAAAGTTCGTATTTGACAACACAGCATGCATGAGCTGCAGTTAGGCCCTTAGCTCAAACTCTCGCACCGCTCGCGCCTAGAGGTTGTGATGCTGAGAATCTGGACAGAAAAAATTGATGTCACCAAAATTGATACCACAATGCAGGTGGTCGAATTGTGCTGTGACACCTCTCACATGAACCGCGAATCTCGTGACGAGTCGATGCATGGAAGGCTTATCTTTTTCTTCTCGTACGGTATTTAGAGTCCTGATATAGCCTCATACTTAGTAGGTCAAAACCAAACAAGGCGAAAAATCTGCATTCCAAATTCGGTCGCCTTATAAGGTAGTCTTTAAATCAAGTATAGAATATTTAAGACTTCTTAACACCAAACGATTTGTGCGTTAGGAACCATTTCGGTGCTATAAGATGAGATGAGAGTACGGCAGGATGCCGACTCCCGCGAAAGCTGGAGATGGTTCCCACATCGAGCCTTTCCTATCGAATACAACAATTGGAAAGCATTTTGATAGGAGTGCACTTGAAAACGAGGAAGCTGAAATAAAGGTGTACCAATCGCTTTTTCCCCATAAAAAAGAGATCTTGCTTAGGCCGGGAGCCGAGATTGTCAATGATCAGACGAGGAAGCTACGGAGTACCTGAATAGTTGCCACTGCACATTGATTACAGTGTGTAGATTTCTACTCAGTAGAGGCTTTGATAATTGCTGTGTATACTAGTTACTTAAGTAGGTTATGATAAGCATCAGATCGACGTATAAAAGTCGCAAATCTCCTAATATAATGATGATTGACGCCGGAGTGTTAGTATCACCTGATCTTATATTATGAACATCGTATTGTGTAACAAGTATAAGTTCCAGATTGTCCAAAGAGGGATAATTATAATGACTGTACAGTACTGTATTCTTCAGGAAATGATAGAGATCACCTCGCTTTCATTTCCACATTATTGTATATCTGGTATTGTACCAAGTGATAGTTAGTACAATGATGATTGGATCGCCAGCGAACTCAACAATTTGCAACAAAGGGATTTCAGAGCTCTCATCTTCTTCCGATGGCTTTAACAGTAGCGCTGGTCTCTGCCAACTTTCCAAGTTCCTAAGGTAGGTAGATCTGTACGCGGAAATATACGGTAGAATAGTTAGTAAAAATACCGTATTCGATCCTAAATCAAGGTAAGGAAGGTCGCGTCTGCTGTAGAAACTTGATAAGCTACGGTGACAAGGCAGTTAGCAAACGCTGGCTAGAGTTTCAATACTCCGTACTCCGCAACAACCACCCCACTCCACCCCTCTTTTTAGCATTTCGTCCTATTTTCGAAGCGAACGGATATCAGCACTTTATCGCGTACAGAACACCCCTGTCTGAGACACGGAGACTAAGCCAGGATGCAAGCCACAACTGCCCTTTTAGGCAACCTATAATCCGAACCCCTGCAGAGCCAGATCTGACATGGCGACATCCAGCGCTAGGGGGAGAAAATAGTTTAAACAGTTAGCGCGCCTCTAACCTCCGCATACTAGGAACTGTACGGAGTAGGTAGGTACTGTCTTGTGTAAGCGCAACGCAAAGAGGATGCATATCCAGGATTCCAGGGCCGGAATACGAGGTATCAGAGATGGCCCAGGGGGTATTTTTGGAGTATACTCCGTACAGTACCCTTCGTATTTACTTGGTGCTCCAACGCATGTTGTTGCGGCGGCTATTCAAGAATCAACACTCATGCAGCTGGCTTGTGGGTTGGGTTGGGTTGGTTGGATGTCAGCTTGATATGCTCGATACGAGAAGATAAATCCGTAGGTTGACAGTGCGGGAAGTCGTTGCAATTGTTGGGGTCATGGTCTTGCTTCGGCCCGCAATTAGGCGTTTATCCTTCGACCGCCGCTCTCCAACAGGGAAGGAGTAAACAGTGAATGGTACGGAGTATCTCATCTGCCACCATATCCAGCTCGAGCCTCTTCCCCCCACTGTTTTCTTTCTTTCAACCAACACGCTGTTTTTTGTCTTGGGGTTCCATTGGGTCGTTTCTTGTTTCATCATCGTGTTCGCTAACTCGTGCTCTTGCTCTGGCTCTTGCTCTGGCTCTTGCTCTTGCTCTTGCTCTTGCTCTTGGGCCCGTCCACATCAGTACTGGCTGGGATCCTGTGTACAGTACCCTCTCTTCTCACCCCTTGTCCTTGTCCTTGTCCTTGTCCTTGTCCTTGTCCATCTTGCGTGCCCCCTACTGCCCGCGAGGCCCAGAGCCCTCCCCTCTATCGTGTGCTTTGCTAGCTCCCGCCGTACAAACACACACGCCTGGGCAGTGGCTTCTGCAGGATACCTCCGTAGGTACACACTATCAAACAGCCCTTTGCGGCCTTCCTGTGAAAAAGGGTCGAGGCAGATCTTTCCAGGCACGCCTCCTCTGCGCCGTTATCTTTGCCACTGACAAGTCCAAGCCGACACTTGCTTTAGAAGCTTTACCACCATCCCCCATCCGTCAACTAGATCGGTCTTCAAGCTCAGCTCTCCTCGTTTTTCTTCCATATACATGTACCCTTGACTCCTTGAGTTATCTCGAACTCTTTACACTCGTTGTCAACAGTCGTTCAATCGAAGCTATCCGCATCGATCCTACATTCTTCTTGTTGTTGTTGAGAAATCAGCCCCCTCCCGACACAACTTCACGTAGGAGCACCCCACTTAACCTCACCTTGTTTTATTACTAACTTCCTGTCAGTTCTGACCTTCAAGATAGTTCTATACATGAGCTACTTGTAATATCTTTCCTCACCTTCAGCCACTCGCTCAAGATACTTCTCCCGCCCTGGGCTTCAAAAATATCAGGCATTCCTCGGGAGCCTGTCTCGTTCGTTGATTCAATCTTCTATTTGTAAGGCAAGAATACCGTCGTCATGGGTTTAGGGAGTTATTTCAAAGCAAAGGCTCCGAAGAGTCCTGCGCCGCCGCCGCCCGAGGAGATCTCGGAAAAGGCTCCTGCCTCAACCTTACCACAGCCAGGTTACGCCATGGAACTTCGACCGCCAATTTCGAGACTTGCTTCGTCGTCGAATTCAATTTCCAACAGATCGACCCAGAGTTCGCAGTTTCTTGACGATATCAAGCATGAGGTTATGGTGAACTACATGTACCAACAACAATGCGCACACCTCTGGGTTAGCGATGGTAGTGGAGAAATAGAGGGTGTTCTCCTCAGGAAGTCAAAAAATACATACATGGCTTGTCCGCCACAATTAGGCACTTCTTCCTTTGCCGTCGCTTGTGCAGCACTAAACGTCCAGGTATTAATTCTGATCCCGGGTTCAGAGCTCCAACTAACAGATCCAGTGCGCAATGACAGTGAACTCGAGAGTCATCAAGACCTTTCTTCAGTGGTCACCTGATGCTGTCGATGTCCCCCTTTTGAATGGCCTCCGGATCCAAATTCTGCCAACAATTGAAGATCTTCCACGAGCGAGGAAGCATCAGTTCGCCGCTTTTGTAGCCTCGGAAGCTTTATTAGTAGTCTGGGATGACGAGGCATTACATCTCGTCCAACGTGCCAAGGCTATCGAATCAGAATTGATGGAGCTGGTCTGGAAGACCGGCGAACCTGAAGACGAAGAGAAGAAGAAGGATGCTAATATTGCGGTTTGCGAGATCGACGAGGAGAGCGGAGAGATCATCCCTGAGAAGCGTGGCGTGCACTTGCAAAACACGGTGTTGGTGGCCCTTACCCTCATATTGATCATGGCATCACTGGGTGCTGGTTGGCGACAGCTCGCCATTGAGGTATCGACTGATGGAACAATGATACGCCTGGCGCTGCTTGCTTTGACGCCAGTGCAGGTCTTCTTCACTCTGTTCTTCGGTCAGGTTATCATCGGTTGTCTGGCTCAATTGTTTGGTCCCGTGCGACAACTCACCGTCAACTCCAAGTTCTACTCTGCGCGAGCTCCTCCCCGCATTCAGCGCGCAAGTCTCCCGCATATCACAATCCAATGTCCTGTGTACAAAGAAGGTCTAAGCTCCGTCATTGCACCAACGGTCAAGTCCATCAAGCAGGCAATCTCTACTTATGAGTTGCAAGGCGGATCTGCGAATATGTTCGTGAACGATGATGGCCTCCAGATTTTAGATGAAGATGACCGCCGGGCTAGAATTGAATTCTATGCTGATCACAGCATTGGATGGGTGGCACGACCGAAGCACGGTGACAACTTCGTCAGAAAAGGAAAATGTAGGTCAAGATCACGAACACCTTTTAAAACTTACCACTAATTCGATGTAACAGTCAAGAAAGTAAGTTGCGGCCGATACTTCTATATTTCAATGCGCCGGCATGTTAGTAGGGAATGGCACGCCAGTCCTGCTGACAAAGTTGCCGATATGTTTTTCAAGTCTTAGCCACATCATTGCCACGTTCGTCGTCAGTGGCTTAACTCTTACCTATGGTTCTACGAGACGACCCTCCACTAGGTTAATTGTGTGAGCTGAAAGCTGACGATCTTTTCTCAAATAGGCTTCAAACATGAACTTTGCGCTTCACATTTCATGCATGGTGGAGGAGAGGTTATCTTTAATTCAACGACCAGGCGACTGGTCTCAGGCAGATGAGGCCCAAGCATACGAACGATGTCTGAAGGAAGCGCTCGAAGAGAATGGCCGTGCCTGGGCTGATGGCAACATTCGTGTTGGAGACTATATCTTGTTGAGTATGCCAAACCATTAGACCCGCGGTTTTTGGGGTACAGGCGCTAATGAATTGCAGTTGATTCTGACACCCGTGTCCCTGCCGATTGTCTCCTGGACGCCTGTTCTGAAATGGAGCAGTCGCCTGAAGTTGGTATCATGCAATTTTCATCTGGTGTCATGCAAGTCGTCAACACTTACTTTGAAAACGGCATTACCTTCTTCACGAACCTTATCTATTCAGCGATCCGATACACTGTCTCCAACGGAGATGTTGCCCCTTTCGTTGGCCATAATGCTATCCTCCGGTGGTCTGCTATTCAACAAATTTCCTATGAGGATGAGGATGGATACGAAAAGTTCTGGTCCGAGTCCCACGTATCCGAAGATTTCGATATGTCTCTCCGTCTTCAAGTCAATGGCTATACAATCCGTCTAGCAGCCTGGGCTGGAGACGGATTCAAAGAGGGAGTGTCGCTTACCGTGTACGATGAATTGGCTCGCTGGGAGAAATATGCCTACGGTTGTAACGAGCTTCTGTTCCACCCAATCCGCAAATGGGTTTACCGGGGCCCATTCACCCCTCTCTTCCGCAAATTTTTGTTCTCTAACATTCGATTCACGTCTAAGATCACTATTATCTCATATATTGGAACTTATTACGCTATTGGCGCTGCTTGGATCATGACGACTGCCAATTACTTCGCCGTCGGTTGGTTCAACGGTTACTTGGACAAATACTACGTGGATTCATGGAAAGTGTGGTTCTCTATTATCATCGTGTTCAACGGTCTCGGAAACATTGCTCTTGCCGTTCTCCGATATAGAACAGGCGAGAGGAGTCTTGGCTACGCCATCTTCGAAAACTTCAAATGGACTATCATGCTGGCAATATTCTTGGGTGGTCTTTCTCTGCATGTATCGCAAGCATTGCTTTCGCACATGTTCGAGATCAACATGACCTGGGGTTCTACTTCCAAGGAAGCTGAATTCAGTAATTTCTTCATTGAAGTTCCCAAAGTGCTGAAGAAGTTCAAGTTCTCCATGATATTCTCTATCGTCGGAATTGTTGGCATGATCGTCCTCGCCACTGCGCCATTCGTACCTTACGACTGGCAGATCAAGGACTTCATCGCTATTCTCCCCATGGCGACTGTCACCGTCAGTCACTTGCTTTTGCCACTCGCGCTCAACCCAGCCTTGATGACATTCTCTTGGTAAACACACTGCACCAATGAATTGGAGTTTTTTGCTTGCATTCGAATAAAGACTCGAAATTTGTATATGGGAATCTTAATTTGGAGATACGGCTTGAGTCTAATTGATAATGGAGGGTGAAAGCAGAAGATCATTCGTGCTGCTGATTTGGGCAGGATCTGGATTTAACGCGACGAAAGATACATTCATCAAGACAAGAAGTTATTGCGAGCAATCCGAACATGCTGGTTTCTTTTCTCTGGGTATACAGCACGGCATCATACACTCATTCTTGGCGGAGTTTGCGATATAGACGGCACCGATTAAAGGAGTTTCACGAGCTTTTAGGCTTGGACATTTGTAAATAGGGATATCTTGTCCGTGTTTTCCACCTTGTTCTCGATCTATGATCGGAGAGGTTTACGAAGTTCCTTAATTATACTATCACTTATACAGTAGTAAATTAATACAGTACACAATCATCTTGACTTAGTTACAACCCATATGGCTTGAGCGTGACATGGCAGCGGAGCGACACGTGGGTCCTCGAAACATCTCACTGAAACAGTCGAGGGCTGAGAAATCTCACCTCAATACAACTGACATAAACCTCGCAGGTTACACCGAGGCGGTATCCTTGCGGCTGATAGAAACGTGTCCCATTTAATCCTCAAGTGGATTGATGCATGGCAACATGCATGAACCAGCAGGACATCTTTGCTTTTTTTCAACCCACAATCAGCAGCATAGGATATTAACATGTGTGGATTGTTCTCGCGTAAGAGGGAATTAATAATATCATAATGAAGTCACATTAATTTGTGTATTTTGTGCTCCGGTAAGTCCGTAAGTCCGTGACCGAATAGAGTTCAGGAGTACATATGTAAGTAGCGTAGTGAAATCAAGGCACGTGAAAGTTAAAGCACGAAAAGAAGCGCGAACTCGAACTACTCTCGGATGGAAATATTCCTTGCTATGGACTACAGTGCACAGTTATCTCCACCTGCGGGCATCGTTGCAGCTGAACTGCGTGCAAATGCAAGCGCGACGCACGAGAAGTCTACTTTTTGAGCTGATAAGGGAGGGGAAAGAAAAAGAAAAGAAAAGAAAAGAAAAGGGAGGGACGAAACGAAAGAATGGGCGATATTGAATGCATAGAAATGGACTTGCAGATATGATATGCGGACGTACAGTACATATATGCAGGTGTACGGAGTATAGTACGCAAATATTGGTTCCGTTCTGGTGGGAATGAAGCATGGTATGGTTGTACGATGTGTTGGGTTGGGTTGATATATCGATTATTGCAGAGGCGGTAAGTAGTGAGATAAGATTGTTGGCTTGTTTCGGAAGTAATTCCAGATACGCGTAGAACAATGCGTTTTGGAAGACGTTGGAAATTGGTCGGGAGTCGGATGAGATGGTATCTAGAATGCCCCTCCTTTGGCTGCTTGCGTTCGCGTGGAAGGGAAGGGGCTTGAGAAAGGATACGATGCTCCGTGCAGCTCGCTGACATTGATACCGGTAGTGGCATGCTTGAAGGCATTCCTACCTACCTAGCCTCGCAGCTGCCCGCCCAAAGAAGGGGAGGCTCCAACAGATTTCCAGAATACGCTAGGAAGTACGCTATAAAGTGGAGTTTCCGACAAATACCTACCTACGTAGCTAATAATTGATCAGACCGAAACGCTAGATTATATCTGTAGTTCAAACGTACGTCTAGACATCTACCTCTAGTTTCAAACGTATAGGCTTTTTTTGACCAAAGCAATAGTTAGTACGGAGTACTTACAGATTTGGTGAAAGGCGTGCGAGAAACGTGAGTTCTCCGTGGCTAATAGTCGGAGTTGCACGAGTCCCACGTGAAGAGTCGTGCTAATTTCTATTAGAATGAAGCTTCTCCCAATGCGTGCGAGGCGGAAAAAATTATACTTCGTAGGTGCTCGGTAGCTCGGTAGCTACAGTGCAGTAGCTCACTCGTCCAACCTCGTATCTTTTTGCGGAAGATCTCCACAAGGAAGGAGGGATGAGGATGAGCCGTGGCAGTTGGTGGCTAGTGGCTAGTGGCTAGTGGCTAGTGTTGTGCAGTGCAGCAGAACGAACCTACAGTAATGAAAGCCTATCATCCTCTCCACCACTCACACCCCCTGCAGCTGCAACGACTAGGTACTGTACAGTACTGTAGCTTGCTTTGACTACAGTAACCCTGCTCGTTGTGTTGTCTACTGTACCCCTACAGCCCCGCCCCGGTCCTAGACCATGAATAATACGACCCCGCGGAAACTCAGCGGTTTATGCCAAGCCAGGCCAACCATGCCAGTCCACTCCAGGTCAAAATTTACCTCCGAAGCTAGGAAGACAAAAGTCCCCCTCGGCGTCGCGCTTCTGAAGCTGTACTTCTTATTTCTACTTATCGTATAATCCTACAGTACTCTCGGTTTCATTGCTCGTTTTGTTTGTTTTTGGATACATACAGTCATTGCACTTGTTCCTGTCGCTATTTACTTTTCTCCAGCTATTACTTCATCCTCGTTTTCATCGATATCCTTCGTTCCAGTACCGTACCTATTCCCTGCTGCAGAGAGATCCTTCTGAAATGCGAAGCCAGAGTTGGAGGCATGTTGCCGTGGCGGCTTTGGCATTCGCTGTAGCTGGGACGAATGCGCAAACATTGACGGACCTGAACACTTTGCTCTCAGGGCAGAAGAACCTGACAACCTTTTACGGTTTAATTCAGGTACGTGCAGAGATGTTACTGGACGAAAATGTTCTGCATTGGAATTGGACCGAATTGGCAGCGCAGCTTTCATTTGTCTGTACAGATACCGCAATTTCAATGATTCTGGAGGAGCTTCCGATATGGTCTCAAGAGCTGGTAGATCGTTCTGCGCCAATAAATAGTTGCTGTGTTCTGGTCTACTATGGCTGAAGATCGCGGGAATGAACCAACTATTGCAAGTGCAGAAACTGACTTGTCACCAACAGAAATATCCTCAGATTTTACTGCAATTACCATCAACTCAAGGTGTTACGGTAAGTATCCCAAGCCTTTTGATGGATTTGGAATTGACCGAACTTCGCAGATTCTCGCACCGAGCAATGATGCCTTCAAAAAAATTCCTTACACCGAACTTAATAAAGCGTTCAGCAACAATGACCAAGATGTTATCACAAACGTCCTGGAGTATCATCTCTTGCAAGGGTCGCGGTTAGCTGCTGAACTAGTTCCTGGCGATTCCGTGTTCATCCCAACCTTGTTGACGAATGAGGCATACAGCAACGTCAGTGGAGGGCAGAGGGTGCAGAATGTTAAGCAATCTGGTGATGTGGTGGTGTTTGTTAGTGGGCTGGGAAACAGATGTACCTTGACACAAGCAGTGAGTGCTTTCCAAAACCCTTGTCTGGCCAAGAAATCCGAGAGCTGACAACTTCGAATCTAGGACCTCAAATTCACTGGTGGAGTAGTTCAGGTTATCGACTCTCTGTTGATCCCTCCCTACAATCTTACCGGAACCCTCAACCCCTTCAACCTTACATCTTTCGAGGGCGCCCTCTACCAAGCAAAGAAGCTAGACAACTTCTCAACCGCAGCAAACAGCACAATCTTCGTACCCAACAACAGCGCGTTCCAAAACCTAGGACCCGCCATCGCAAACATGACCGTCGAAGCCCTCGGCAGCGTCCTCGACTACCACCTCCTCCCCAACCAAGTAGTCTACTCAACCGCCCTAACCAACGGCACCAAATTCTCCACCCAACAAGGCGGAAACGTCACCATCCTCCACAGCGGCAACAGCCTCTACGTCAACTCCGCGGCAATCATCCAAGCAGACCTCCTCTGCGCCAACGGCGTCATCCACGTCATCGACAACGTGCTGAACCCGCAGGGCCCAGGCGCGCATCCCAACCCGGCGATCGCGGATCAAGGCCCCGTGTTCGCGTCCGCGTCTTCGTACAGCACGCTGCCTTTCACGACGGCCATCCCTTGCACGTCCAGCTGTCCCGTGACATCGAGCACAGTCGCCAGTGGAAGCGGATCGGTGGCAGGAGGCGCGGGTACGAAACCGACGAGCGGTGCAGGTTCCAAGAGCTCTAGTGTTAGCACGAGTAGTAGTAAGGCGGTGGCGGCGGCGATGGCGAGAGAGACGGGCTTCCATGCTGCGGGTTTGATGGTTGCACTGGGAGGAGCTGTTATGATGATCTAGGATGATTGGATCTGGATGATACGTACTAATTTATATCGCATCTGTATATGCTGGCGTTGGTTTGGGAGTTCAGTCGCTGTTATTTTGAGGGAGGGGCGACAGAAAATAAGAGACGGGTATACTATATTTTCAGCTGCTTCGGGAGGCGAACGAGTTACATGCTACTCCGTAGCATACCATTTATATTATAATGTTGAATTTAGAGGAAAGATGCCGTGCCTACCTACATGCCTAGTTTGTTTCGGCATCTAGTATAAGTCAGTAATGTGCTCTTTCCATAATTCATCTGAAATGTTCTGTACTTCAAACCCCCTTCCTTCGAACAAGTGTTTGACAGCCACTGGTGGTGTGATTCTCACCTCAAATGGACATCCAGAACGGCACTGCCTGCTTGCAGGAGTAGCATTACCCGCAGCTCCCCTCCCTAGATTATCTGCAATTTCAGCAAGTGCTTTCCCTCAGAGACTTTCTTGTTGTATCCTCATTTACTTACTCGCAGAGCCAGTCGTCATAATCCCAATTCGACCAAACTATCAACTTGATTGCAGTGCCAGCGCAAGACAAAACACCATTACGATGATAATATAACGAGATGGGCCTGATGATCGATCTACAAAGGCAATCTCCGGACAGACGTACTGCAGACATATCTTTCACAACAAGACACATTCCCGAAGTTAATAAATCGTGATTGCTTAATCCCTGACAGTGATCAAGTATTGCGACAAAATGCGATTCCGAGGTGCACTTTTCACGTAAAAAGAAGGGGGAGGAAAGACCTTATATACGTATCAATTTCTGGAAACTTACCTATATATCTCTGCGGCAGCGGCAGCAAGCAGGACACGCAATGGACAGTAGCTAGGGACGTGGATGCACTATAGTTTGAATCGTATTGGAGACTGGAAGTTGATGTAGAAGCTGGGGTAAGACTATTACCAGGGAAAGACTAGCAGGAACTTGCTTCTGGGGAGACACTTCTCCACACCTTCCCGTTGAACTGACAGAGGCATGATGAAAATCAAATCTTATTGGTACTGATACATAATTTTGAGTCTATAGCTGTTGGTATTGACTGCTTAAAAGAAAGTCTATCGTTCGGAATCGCACTCTTCGCTAACTGAGTAACTCTATGGTGAAATAAAAGCAAATGATAGGAAAATGTGAAGAAAGAAATCCAACAATGCCGAACTTTCCTTTTGCTCCTCCGCTTCCAAGGCTATGCAAGCTTTTTAAATATTCCTACTGCCAAAAATAAAAATCATCATCTTCATTTAACATTGAGCGCCAAGGATGAGAAGGATTTCGCCCCCAACGGGGCGTTGATTTTGCCATGCAATGAGTGATCATGAAAGGATCAGAATCCGGTAGTTGTAGGAGGATTCTCCCAGTGCCGCAGCATCTGCTCAAGCGCCTCGTGCCACTCCCAAGCCAAGCAGTCGGCTAGCTGCTGAGCCTCCTCGGGTTCGGGAATGCGGCCACCCCACATTTCCGGCTTTGCAGATTCTGCTATGGCGTAAGAATCGATCATTTGACTAGGTCTAAATGTCAGTTTCAAATTTACACATATTGGATTCTCTGGATAGTTGACTTACTCGTCCTTGAGCTTGATGAGTACCAGCCATGCATAGTTCCAGCTGCGATTGCTCTCAGGATCACTGCTAACCCTCCACTTCGCATCATCCAAGGCATCTCTGCTGAATGGGTAATCTCTGGTTAAGTTGCGAAGCTCGTTCAGCATTTGGTGTGAAGTCACGTAGTAGGTCCAGGCGGAAGTCATCGGACCTTGGAATGCTAGCTGGTCTTCTTCTTCGGTACAATCAGCGGCAACGCGCTCGATGCGGCGGAGTTCAGTTAGCGTGTTGATGCGGTGCGTGTTTAGGGAGTCGATGAGCTGGGAAGTACTCTGCTGTGTAGATGTTAGTTAGTGCGTGGAAAATAAAGGAGTTTCAACCAGTGGCAATTTATGAAGTGGCTTGAGGTTGACATAATATCACATTTTCATGGAGCACAGCAAAAAAGAGACCCAATGTAATTTGAGAAGGGCATTGAGGGTAAGGATAGGGCAAGTTACGAAGATTAGACCATGACTCACTTGCGTTCCTCGACGAGATCCTCTGCTGCTAGAGCCATGGTGCGTGCGTTTTCCATGACCCTGACCATGACGTCCGGATGACATAGTTTCGGCTGATATTGATGCTCTTTTGGTATGGGGATGTTTCAGGGAACTGACGCTACTCTCCGAACCGAGTTGGATGGTATTCGTGGGAGAGGCGGGACGGTTATGCCGAGGACTTGTAGGCTAGTTGGATTCAAGGTCGAAGTGGTTACCGAGACAATGGTCGAGCCGTAAGGACTAAAAGTAATATGCTTTTGGATTGAAAGGAGGAGATTGCTTGATGTTCTGCTTGTGCGAGATTTATGCTGGTATAGAAGCGGGAGGGAAATTCATAATATATAGCAAAGCAATGCAGAGGGCTCTCAAACAAAGCAGATTGCCTGATCTAGTCTTGAGGAACATAGTTTCTGTTGACAGAGGCAGTGCGGCGAGGTTGTGCAGACCAATGGACATGGTATGCGGATGAATGTCATGAATCACGCCTGGAGGTTATGGGTCATAACGAAAGCGAAAGAGGCAAAGCTGGTAGTTACTGACGAGGAAGGCGACAAGATAGGACAAAGTGGACGAAGTAGGAGTGACGAAGAAGATTTGTGACAGGCAGGGCAACTTGCTTCAAGCCTGATTAAGGCAACTATAGCTCTTCAGCCCAACGCCTGAGGAGGAACTAGCACGTTTACATCCTATGGTTTGATCTGACACCAAAGTAGAGTTTGGTCTGCGCGTGTTAATGAGGATGAGAGCTTGCTTGAGGAATAGCGACCATCTGGTCAGGATGACGAACCAGGCAATTGCTATATGGCTGAGTTGAAAGAAAGGATGGAAAGGACCAAAACGAAATTCCAAGTGGGGTTGTTCGCTTGAAATGCGGGTTCCTCAACTTTGAGTGGAGACGAGGGCCGGTTGAAGCTATATGGGGAACTTTGAGTCGTTCTCGGTTCCTGCTGACAGCCATTTTTAGAGTTTTGGAAGTAAAACTCTACTATGAAACCATTTAAAGACATACGTGCGTAAACCCATCTTGCTATCCTCAGTATCATAAAAAGCATGGCGGGGAAAGAAAAACCCTTGACGGGTGAAGGTACGATACGGCCTTGGATAGTATCAGGTCAACTATGTAGAACTCAAAGATTATGCAGAACTTAGACCTGAGGCTGGTTGGTATGACCGAAAGAGCGGCGAGCAGAAACAAGAAATGAATGCATTCCGAACGACTTGTCGTCATCTGTACAGCAAGAATAAGACGTGGGGTAAGGTATGGTAGTGCGCGGCTGAGAAGCGCTGCCCGCATGTCGCACACCCCAAGTGATGAATGCCAGCGCTTGCAATTTGCCGCACGAGGCTCAACGTGGCCATAGCACTGAGCCTTGGCTGTGATACTCAGGATGGATATGGTATGTGGAAGCATTGAAAGCATCCTCAACATCCAGAGTCCCAGATCTAGTAATCTTTCGCTCGAGTAGGGTAGTAGCCATGATTCTATAGTAGCCTCAGGCACGAGTGACGAATCAACACCCTGTCAATTCAGAAATTGAGAAGACCACAGAGGATGGAGGACTTCGGCGTGGCTTGGTGCTTGAGCGGCAGGGACGGCGCTGAAGCGATTTTGAGTTTGCCGGTATAACCACAGCTGCGGGCGGCTAAGACTGCTCTGATAGAGTAGTGTATCAATACGAGTATACCCCCCTTCGATGTTGGCATGAGTATGAGTCCTACGGGTTGCCCAGTCAAGGCCGACTCGAATTGCCAGTTCAGAGTGCGAATCGTGCTTGACTACCTAGGTAGAATTGTCATCGAGAAACCCCAGAATCCGGGAGCTGCCTATTCGAAAGCAAAAGCATACGCACGCCTCTTCCTATTTCCCTCCTTCGGACGCATCTTCTGACGCATGCCGCAACCTTCGACGCCTATGGGATTATTGGGGTCGAATTCCAATCCACCTGCCGAAGGCTTCGTTCAGAGAATGCGAAGAGGGGGGTGAGCGAGGAGGAAGTGGTTGTAGACATGGACGTGGACGTGGATGTGGACGTGGATGGCGATGCAGCGTCTGAGGATTTTGAAGTCTAAGGCCGAGCCATCATCCCATCTCGGTGTGGTCACGGGATTGAAAATCCAGCAGCAAAACGAAGCAGCCACAGACACGACCACGACCCCAAATTTGTTTTGTTTAAAGGGGCTTTCGTACCGTGCAACTCTTTTAGTTGACAACTCCGTACCTATAGTAGAGTACCGCCTATAGTACGAGTACCTGGCCTGACCGTATGTGCTCACTGCTCACTGCTCACTGCTCACTGCACAGTCTCGCGAATCGAGCATTCCCCGTTAAGTTCTGTCCTGCCGCCTGCCCTGCGCCTGCGCCTGCCCTTGCTGACGATCTCTCTAGGGACTGAGTCGGTCGGGACCTTCGCGTTCCTGAATCTAGTTCGAAAGGGGCCAAGATCGGCGGGGGTTCCTGCTCCTGTTCCTGCACACCACCGCCCTACCCCTGACTCTAGCGACAACTATAAGTCGGTCATATCATCGTATGACGATGAACGGGAAGTTTTCTAAATCTTTTAAACCAAAACTATACCCTAAGGTACAGTACCTCAAGATGTTTGCTATACTCCTACCTGAAGCAAGTACGGTAGTGTTATAAGCTCGTGGGCAACTGTACAAATCAAGATCCCCCAGAGGAGTCCTGTACTCTTCTCATTGCTCAACCTCGACCGAACAGGGCAAGAGCTGCAATTGCTGTGGTATGGTATGGTATGCATTTTGAGAAATGCCATGGGGAAACCAGGGATCGTGACCCCCTGAAATCGATAATTGGCCAAGCGCTGGGGTTAGTGCCTCGTCTAGGTAGCGTTGTACGTCTAGGCTTCCCCAAAACCCACGCCCAGAAATGAAGATCGCACGCCAGTCTCGGGCACGATGCCATCCGGAAAGCTTTCTTGCAATTTGTAATGTCATGAGCCATTCCGATGCTGATGCAATTTCCTTTGAGCCTTTTCCATTATTCCCTTTTAACTCTTTGCGTCTGGTTCCAACGGTCACGAAGCCTCTCCGGACCCCTGGGGTAACTACATTCGGTCTGATCAGATAAGATGTTCACTTCGGAGGCTGGCCTCTCCGTCCGATGAACCGTGATATGTCCTTGGTACCCTAGGGTCTAGGTAATTCCAAAGTTGCAAGCGTTGCCCTCATTTCATGTGGTGATTCCCCGAGTTGTTATACCTCAGCATTCCCGTCCCTCCTCTTCCTTTTCTTTTCTTTTCTTCTCTAGCAGCAATATCACTTTGTCCCTACAGCAGTCTTTACAGCCAGTCACTCTTTAAGTCACTCGTTTGATACCTAATATCTTAATCATCATGAAGTACTCAGTCTCCGTCGCTGCTCTCGCAGTCGCTGGCATGGTCTCAGCTGGACCAATTGCCATCCGTCAATCGTCGACAGATATCGATGTTACGATCTTGAACTACGCACTAACCTTGGAGCATTTGGAGGACAAGTTCTACCGTGAGGGTCTTGCCAAGTCAGTTCAAGCCCTCGGAGTATCTTTGTAAAGTCACGCTGACCCCTGAGTCCCTAGCTACTCCCAGCAAGCCTTCGCCGACGCTGGCTTTGACTCTACCTTTTACGCCAACCTCAAGGAAGTCTCCTACGATGAATCAACCCACGTCAGCTTCTTGACAAAGGCTCTCGGCAATGCTGCCACAGCTGAATGCACCTACTCCTTCCCCTCAACCGACCCCAAGTCATTCGTTGCTCTGGCCGGTGTCCTCGAGGGTGTCGGAATCTCAGCATACCTAGGAGCAGCGGCGCTCATCTCCAACCCCGACTACCTCACCGCAGCGGGCTCCATCCTGACCGTCGAGTCCCGCCACAACTCCTACCTTCGAGCCTCGCAGAAGCAGTCCCCCTTCCCCCAGGCCTTCGACGTCCCCTTGGACTTCGACGAGGTCTACTCGCTTGCCGCCGCGTTCATTGTATCCTGCCCAACAACCAACCCCACGCTCCCAGTCAAGGCCTTTGCGCCTCTCGCGCTAACCACCACTGGTACCGTCAAGAGCGGCGATGTCATCACGGTCGCTACCCCCGGTTACACTCTCGCTGCCGCTAACGGCAAGGATCCCATCTACGCCGCGTTCATCACCGTCACTGGCCCTCTCATCAGCGTGGCTACACCCACTGATGGCGGTTTCAAGGTCACGGTGCCCACAGGCATCAACGGCCAGAGCTACCTAGTCTTGACCTCATGCAGCGACACCGTCACTGACGACACCATCAAATCCGGGCCATTGATCGTCGAGATCACCAACCCCTATCCATCCACCTTGTAAATGGCATAAGGACTTGAAAGAGGAGGATGTGAGAGTTGGCAAGTTGTGCTGTTGAAGTGAGAGGGATGGCGATTGGGTAATATCTTTCTCTTGTATATATTTGACCATAGTAGTCTTCAGGCATGTGGAATGTCTGTAAAATAATGGAGTCATAATATACACTTTATTTTGACTTCTCAAAAGTGCTTTTCTTTTCTTCGAATTCTTTGTCGCGAATGGAATGAACAGCGCAGAGAGCCCAGCCTGACAACACTGGTAAGCGATAAACTCAGGGGTATGAAAAGGGGTTGGCAGATTGCCTAGGTACTTACTCGTATATATGAAACTCTTATACTGTGTACACCACCAAAAACCCCGTTCTACAATACGAATGATTAGAATGGTTGGTGGTCTTGTGCTCGGATTGTCCCTCGCCTATTTGCGAGGAATTTTTCAATGCGCCATTCGAGCCAGTGATACATTCGAAAGCGAAGTCCAGGGCCGACTAAAGTCAAAATGTATGTTCGATTGTGACAATGTATAATCTACCGCTGTGAGCGACAAAATGTATCTCTATGTTTTTCTAGACCTCCTTCTTCTCTTTAGGCAACTCCGAAGTCCATGCACCCAGTACCATTACGCCAATTTCTATACCCCAGAAATCAGACTCAATCATCGACTAATACCAGCGTTTTGCTCCTGAACATCTTCATCTTCATCCTCGTCATCTTCATCTCCATCATCTTGGCTTCCACTCTCCTCATCCCACTCACCGCTCTCCAAGTCACCACCTCTGATTCCGAAGCTTGCCAGCCATCCCAGGAAAGCAATCCCACCAAATACACCCCATGCCAATGCCTCCCCTTTCGGGCGAACATTTGTGGCAATGGAAAATAGCCCTCCAGAAAGGAATGGGCCCGCTGCTCGGCCGGCAGCAGAAAGAGTCTGTGCGAGACCATTCAAGGTCCCAAGCACAGAGTGGTTGGGCGCGGAGTTTGTGATCTACAGGTTATCATTAGTCACAGGGCCAGTTTACGCCAGACAAAAACTTACGAGTAATAATGCACTGGTCAATCCTCCAACAGCAGCAACAGTCTTAACTAGCAGAACGAACCCCAACTCAATCCACAACCATACCTCTCCATTTTTCCACCCAAATGGAGCGGGCGAATCGCGATATCTAACCCATGGCATCATCATCATTGATAGGAAGAAGAGGAGCAGCCCTGCTCTATAGGTGGCTTTGTTTCCCATTTTCTCTTTTAGCCTGCCGAAGATTCCCACCTGGAAGACGATCGTGACAATTCCAGCGAAGGAAAGAGATAATCCAATTTCCTCTGGAGTAAGCTCTCGGCCTGTTGGCGCGTCGGAAGCAGCAAATATCGGATACAAAGAGTTGAATGATATATTGGATAGTTGGAAGACGAGGTATGTGCTCAGTAGGAGTATGGTATTACGATTGAGGATCTCCTTCCTTGCCAGATGGCCGTCGTTGTGAGGCAACAAATCGGGCATTGAGAGCAAGGATTGGGTTTCGCTCCCAGTATCTCCATCTGGATCGACATGCCCATCAGTTCCATCTACTCTATAACGCGAATCGTGGTGGAAACGGTGGCGAATGTATGTGGGCTGTCGTGCGCCTGCTGCGAACTGCCAAAGCCAGACGAACAAATGTGACATTCGTTGCTTCAGCGGAGGCAATTCTTTTGCCTCTTCTAGACTTTCTTCTAGGAAGAAAGCTGTAACAACCAAGTCTATCAGTAAAATTGCTGCCGAGAAGAGATTTGGTAACAAGTAAGGATATGGATTTTTTTCTCCCTTTTTGAAGGGATTTGTCTGCGACACCAACAATCCACCTATTGCAGGCCCAGTGATTCCTCCAATGCCATAAAGAACCGGAAGATAGACGAACGCTTTACTTTGATTACTTCGGTCCGTGATCTCTCCTAAACATGTGCTCACTACACCTTGGTTTCCATTGCCCAGACCCATAAGAGCCTGTACCAATACCGCCTGCCATAGCGTCCTGCAGAATCCAAATGCGACGAAGCATGCGGCTGTAAATACCGTCCCAAGCATAACCACGGGTTTTCTGCCAATTCGATCGGACAGCCAGCCCCAGAAGAAATTAGTCGCAAATTGTGCCAATGCGAATGAAGACGCTATGGTGCCCACATATAACCCAATCCTCGACGCATCGACTTCGGGGAAGGTTGAGGTCATCTCGGGGAGGTAAGGCGATATCGAATTGAGGGCCGTTTGCTCTGCAAGAGCTATTATGGCCAGTACCGCAAGCTGCTTCTTCGGCAGAGGAGAACTCTGGTTATCGTGTTCTGGGTCCCCACCATGCGAAGGATTTGAAAAGCCATCTTGACCTGAGGAGCTTGCTGGGGATGCCGGAGGCCGTCCGCGCGACTTGGGAGGTGGGGTCGGAAAGGTTTGATAATGAGGTGTGGAAGATTTTCGGCGGTTCATGCCCCCTGGTGGATGTAGCTGACCTTTTCTCGACGCCATTGGAGTGTTCGGGAGGGACAGGTGAACGCAGTTCCTTATGTCTACGGTCGTGTGCCTTGGGGGACAGTGGATGCGCCGGGCTCGAAGCGTCTGGAAAGGCTGGCCTAAGAATAAACAAAGTGAGGGGTGATTGAAGAGATTCAGAGTCTCTCCTCGAATGGCTTTCAAGCCATTGTGCTTGCGGTGTTGATCGAAAGTGGGAGCGTGGTGGTGGGAAAAAGCAAGTTGAAGCCGCGGAGCTGAGGCGATGATGTAAGTGGAAGGCAGGCAGGCGCATCTGATAAGGAGGAGGCGCTAGTTTTATCAGATGGGCTGCATGAAGAGGAGGCTGGGCTGGCTGGAACTTCTATACGAGTACGAGTATTCATGTTTATCTTCAAATGAGTGAGATGTGCGTGAATTGTTGCAAAGCACATGCTGCATAGCTTACCCAGGACGATGGCAGGATGACTACAAAATGAGGTTACACTACTGGTGAGTACTGTACCACAACCACACCACTTACATCAAGATCACTGCCGACTCCCCGCCCCATCGCTGCCCCCTTTAGGCTGAAGGCTTCAGCTCAGTCCCAAAACAATTTCTTCATCCTCCGCTCCCTTTCGCCCTCGATATACTCGTCGAAGCGCATAATTTGAGGATCCAGTAGATTTCCTAGGTACACTTCTGGAGGAAGGAACGCGCATTTTTTGGCGTCTCGCGCGAGATATCGACAGACGTGCAAGTGAAGGAGAATCGCGACGCGTTGATTACCTCGTTCCGTTAAGCGCCACTGCTTCGTTTCGCTCTTTGCTGGAATCTCTCATCAGCTGCGGAATGATTTTGATATTTGAAGCCACTGTTACCATCGAGAAAGAAGTGTTGCTCCTCTGCCTTTCCTTCGAAATCCACTTCTGTGTTAAGCCAGCCTGAAGTATCAAGCCAAAATATGGATCTATCTCCTTCTGTTCGAAGACGCTCGACAACAGCGTGTGTGGCTTGCTCGAGCTGGCCGCGGAACGGTCTCATGACGAAGATCGGGAGCTCAGCTGCGGCGCTCGTTGGCGAATAAACGTACCGAGACGAGTCAACCGTCGTGGTAGAATACTTTGGGTACGCCAACGTTCGAATAGCCTTCACCAAGGCAATATAAGTGTCTTCAAAGGCGACACTCAACTCCCAGGTCGTCATGTTGTATCTATCGCTATGAACCTGGAAGGATTCCCAGTCCGAATTTCCAATGTTCAGCACCTGCCAAGTCAGCCAGCTCTTGATGATCTATGCTGCAGAATTCTCACCATGACATCTGGAGTATACGCTTGGAAGAGCCAAGGGTGTGCATATTGCTCTGTGCCAAGTGGGCCGCTGTTCCAGTCAGTCGGCGATAAATCGTAATGAGGGATGCTCAGGACCTTTGAAAGAAAACGTCTGCAAGCCCAGCCGGACTACCTCTACCGCCTATACAATCTTGAATTAGACACATTCCATCCATTCCTATCATTACATGGTCTGTTCCGAACATCTCTCCAAGCAAATATTCCCATCCCATAACGCCACCAAGTATTCCGCGAGCAGTTCCAGTATTTCTTCGTCTGTCCCGTCCTGCCATAGACCCCGGCAGATCTGTAACAATTTCAAGCATCTTCTCCGGCGGCTGTGCGACAGTCCCTCCAATGACCCGTCCCTGCTCGAGCGAAGAGACCGAGTCTTCCAGTGCAAGCTCAGATGAAGTGTCAAACGGTAGCAGCTGGCCACCTTCATCTATATAAATGCCTTTGACTTGCAATGTTTCTACTGCGTTTTCTCTTACCATTGGTGCGATGACTCGGATACTATGAACAGAGTGCACATCCAGATTTCCATTTTGGATTGCTGTAATGGACGTTGAATTTGGCAGCACGATGTACTCATTGTCGTCTACTCTTACGAGCAACGAGATCGGCTCCGCGTTTGATAGTTTCGTCGATGGTAAGGAAGCCAAGCTGGGTGCCCCGCTCAAATGTTCTATTGCCGGCGTATTGCCTGACGAATCTGAATTGTGGAGGGACAGAAGTACTGTTCTAGTGCCGTTGAAGGTAAAGTCAAAATACACACCTTCTTTGTTTTAGCAGATAGCAGATTTAGCAACGTAACAATTCAGATACCTGGAAATGAGCCCTCCTTTCGAGCTCCATCCGAGGTCGTCGTCCAACGGCCAACAAACTGTTAGCAGTTAGTATAGAACACGATAGCTGAATGTAGTCATACTCGAAAATCAGGATGATGGACATCGATAAACTGCAATCCCTCAATATCGGGCGCGAGTTTCTGATTCACTTCCTCCTGGGCTTCTCGATTCCCAGCCCAAAACCACAAGCTGCCAATAATCAAGAATATTGCAGGCCATATTGTTCTGTAGTTGCGACGGAATCGAGTCTTGCGAGTAACGCCAGGTGCATGTTCAAATGTCACAATTCGAATGGGTGATCCTCGCTCCTCAAGCCTGACATCTGACCACGGAGTTGAAAAATCAATTAGCTGCAGCCTGAGTGGGGTGTTCGCCGGCGTTGAGAGTGGATAGTTGTAGACCATGGTCCCGACAGATCACCTTAACTTGAGAAGGTCTTTCGAGATGTGGAATATTTAGAAGTTGGGAAGCTTGCTGCTTGTCTTTCCTGTGGTAATTCCTTCACACTGAGCTGCTCCTTCCTAAAGCTACTATCTATATAACTGTGTGCTTCCTTTCAATTTCTTCGCAAACTCACCTCAGTTGTTAATAGTAGCTCCTTCCCTTACCAATCGCAAGTTAATACCTGGCTGGCAGACAACATGCCACATTCAAAAACAGCAAAGCACCTTCAACTTTCAAGCGATCATGGCTAAGCCGCTCGTGAAAAGAATTCTGCTCCCATTCGCGCTTTTGGTCTTATTCTATACGGCATTCCGCAATACGCCAGTCGTCCCTCAGCCATCAGCACAGTACCCGAACCTTTTCGGTGAACACCAAGAACCACTTCATGTTCCCATCAACCGCCCCTTTGTCAACAAATCTCATACATGGGATCACTGGGATGCAGTCGATGTATTTCCTACTAATGTCGAGAGCAAACCTGTGGAACTTGAAATCCCCAACCAGGATTCGAAAACCGTGAGGGTCTCAACGCCATTAATCCTTACAGTTCCGCAAAATTCACAACGTTCCATTCCCCAAGCTCTTCTAGGACAACTAGAATGCCCTCGAGCTCCGAATCGCTTCACTAATCACATCCGACTACCAAACCTGCTCTATAACATCTCCATGAGTCCGAGATCCGCCGTGTCGAGAGAGGAGCGCACGTTCTGGAACCCAACAATTTTCGCTCTACCGTACTGGGCAAAGAATCAATACATCGTCGTCAGCATGGTTACGCCGGATGGTGAGGCTCTTCGACGGAATGTCCTCTGCGAGGCGAACATCTGCCATCCCAAGTCCGCAGCCCCAAGGTTGGCTCATGAGAGACCCTGTTCAGAAGATGATCTGGATCTACTTGGACCGAACGGAGGGTTGCGCTGTGTAACGGCTCCAATTGAGGTGACTGTGCCTCCAACACCAGCAGCGAAGTGCGAGGGCCGAGAGCAAGTTTTTGCCGATATACCCGGTTTCCATGATCCGAGAATCTTCTATTCGGGAAGGGGCGAGCCAATCCTAATACTTTCATCACAGTAAGTATACCACATACTCACATTATATGAGGCAGTATGGGGAGAGTGTTAATATAGCACTAGATCACAGTATGCATGCATTGGTCTCTGGGCCATCGACCTTCGAGCAGTGTACCCTGACCTAGAGGGAACTATGGCATCGTCTCCAAAGCGACTTGGTCCTGGCCCTGTGATGTCTTACCCGACGCTAACTGAACTGACTCGAAGTCCACCTTCCTCTCGTCGTTCCTATGAGAAGAATTGGGTGATGTTTTCACCATCATCCTCATCTTCTTACTTGCAATACGAGTTGACATCTTCTCGTCGGTAAATAGCCTCACAACTCAAAGAACTTCTGATAAAGACATTTCTGATTTCTTATGTTTTGCAGAACCATCGCGCAGCTGATTGGTGGCGGGCTCACGACACCAAATATAACCGATCCCCTCGAAGAGCCTTGCCTCCAGGACCCAACTATGGAAGAGATTGCAGGTAGCCACTATAATGAAAACTCGGCATGGCATCAAGCGACTCCATCCCTAAAGCTCATCTTATGCTCTCGATCGAATTTGACTTGCAATCCGGAAATTGCAGACACGGTTTTCTTTGCCATAATTCAGCGAAAGAACGTGAATATTTTGGGGCTTCCAGTTCGATACGAAAGGTACGTAGTAGTCTGGTCAGCAGCGCCTCCTTTCAACATGCTTGCTGTCAGTCGGCACCCAATTTTAATGGCGAATGAGACAACTTCCAGTTGGACGGCTGAGGAGAGCTGGGACGATGTACCAGAAGCACTACTTGAAAATCGGCCGCTCTGGGGCCGCATTACATATACTACAACCATCGCTTATGCCTGGGGTCGAGAGGAGAAAGATGTCAG
Organism: Lachnellula cervina; assembly: GCA_007825325.1. NCBI lineage: Eukaryota > Fungi > Ascomycota > Leotiomycetes > Helotiales > Lachnaceae > Lachnellula > Lachnellula cervina. The sequence continues at coordinate 62,716 of QGMG01000013.1, read as the reverse complement.
GGAGAAAGGTACTGGCCATCTCGATGACGATGTGATTTTGAGTATTGGTGTAGATGATGAGGGTCAGGCATACGCAAGAGTCAAAGTTTCGGAATTATTACAGTGTATGAGAGTATGCCCTGGGCGAGAACAGGTCAATCTCGATGAATCAGAGGACTGAAGTAGATTCCACGTTGAATACTTATTTTAGGCTCTAAATTCATGCACGCAGGTTCTGAAAGGCATCCCTTCATCAGAGTTGTAGAGTTAATATTTCGTTTCTCCCGACTAACTAAAACCTGTATCCGGATACCCTTCAAGATTCATCGACATACAGCTAGGCAAGCGCCCATCCATTCTCAATCGCTTCCCTTACCCGTCTTCTCCTTTTCAGACTTACATCCACTGCTTGCGCAATCTCGGCATGGATGGCCCAGCTTCTTGTTCAAGCAATACTGGTCCTTCTCTAGTTGCTGCACCTTCTCACAGCCCTCGCAATCAAAGTGTCCGCAGTGGTCGCAGCTATCGGGTTCGTCCGGTGTGCCGAAGATCATTGTAAATCCATGACATTGGCAGCATTTGAAATATTCGACCATCTCGACTAGCACATTTGTTCTGGTCGTACTTCGTATGTTCTTGGGCGTGTGAAGCCTGGGTTTGACGAGGTTTTGTTGGCAGTGAGGATGTTGATTTGCTTTGTTAGTGTTTCCTTCAAAGTCTGATGTCGAATTGCAGATTTTATATGCATGAAAAGAGTGTCCTTAGTGGCGTAATTATTCTCAATTCACAAAAGACGGTATTGTCATTTACCTGTGATTGTTAACCTGACTGCCGTCTATTCACTCTTCCCATATTCTTTGACTGAGTCAGTAAGTACCTATGTACGGAGGCACTGGTGGTACAATCACGATACTTACAAGCAGAACAAGTGGTGAAACGCCCTCTATAAAACAACTCCTCATTATCTCTACATACTATTAATCAACACGCAACACAAACCCTCAAATCTGCTTCAATCATCATTCAACCTCAAAGATGACTCAGTTGAAACCCCCGGATTTGCCCGCGCCCGTCTACAAGTTAGAGAACAGAATGGCCGTCACGTGGGCCAAATGGATGGACTGCTCTTCATGCGGCAGGAGAGCACCAGCAAACGTGGAGAAGGATGGGGTGGATTGCGGGGAGTGTGGCCACAGGCAGTGTCAGGCTTGCGTGATATGGGATAAACCAACGAATCCAAATCACAGCCTTGAGAGTCCAAGCACCTCCCCCGAGAAGGTGGATGCGGGTGGAGGACAATGTAATTATCTAAGTTGGTGGTGGTTGTGTTGGTAAAGTGGTTCTGGGAATCTGGGGTGGCCCGGGTGGCAGGGACGCAAGTGAATCGACTCGATCATATTTATGAATGGAAGCGTTGACGAAATCATTGTAAAGTGTTATTGTGATTGTCATAGTGATACACAGCTCAGTGCTTCTGGGCTATTTATTACCCCAGGAACTCTCCAACACATCATCTCTAAACCAAAAGCCTCACTCCTCCAACCATCTTCATATCTACCCACAACACACAGCAACACGCAATCAAACCGACCTCCAGATGTCAGGATCAGACGACCAAAGCAAGTCCTCAGAGACTAGCACACTTACAAACGGAATCGCACCACCACCCAAGCCATGCATAAAATGCAACAGACAACCTATCTCAGACTTCGCCTTCCCATTCTGCATGTTCTGCGGCCACGGCTTCAGCATTGACTGCTGCAAATGCGGAAAGCAAGACAAATTCCAGCTAGTCTGTGACGGATGCGGCCACCAGAACTGTGAGGCCTGTCCCTTTGACGACGACGAGACCCCGATATGCTGTCAGTGCACTCGCTCGTGGGGAGATATGATTGGCGAGGATGACGATAATTTATGCGAGGACTGTGGGCATGAGACTTGCGAGGAGTGCTCGTGGGTGCTGGAGAGTGAGGATGGTGCAGTGCAGAGGGAGAAGTTGAGTAGCTGTCAAATTCAGTGAGGGGGTACGTACGGAAGGTACTATACCTATGCTGGGCGTCTGAAATTAATGCATGGTTTTCTTGACTTTCTTCACGCATTTCACTTTTTTTTCATTTTTTCCACATCAATACTCCGAGCACAGCGGCTATTGAGAGCTTGAACCAGCTTTTTGATATCTTGTCATCGACTTAACCTCACTCCGGCTCAATCCAATATTACAAACAGGAACGCCCTATGAACAATCACACTAGCCCTGGAAAATGATTATGATCCTCTTCCTCCAACAGTAAATCCCTCTATCGTATCCAAAATAAGTATCATTTCTTAGGCGTAAAATCTCTTATGATATGACTTTTCAGCGTAGCCCAAACGCCTTCGCACAACTCGTTTTCCGCCTCGGTTCCGTGCTGCACAATACACATCTCCTCTCTAATACCATATTCCTTGAGCTTATTTTCCACAGTCTGTGCAAGCGACGCATCGTTGCAACTCCAGCTCCAGGGAGCGAATTTGGCGTGATGAGCATGGTTGCCTTTGAGAACGCCCTTGACAAATGCTCCAAGAAGGAGAAAGACGACCATATCGGCCTGGTCAGAAAGGGTTGGTAGACTGAGGATCGGCGAGCCTTGGTCGGGAGCTGCGACATGCATCATTTCATTTTCGGGGCTGACAAGATAGACGCAATCAGGGGGATCCAGCCGGTGGCCGACCTTTCTGAGGGAGAAGTGCCAGTGATTTAGGCCGAGGCCTGTGGGAGCCTCCGAAGCCGGTATAACTTTCCTCCGTGGGAGAGCGTTGAAGGCCTGGACGGTGGTCTTCAAAGCGTCCCTGTCCAAAGTTGGAAAGTCGACCTCTGGCTCAAGCTCAAACCCAAGAAAGACTTGAGACACCTCTTTCACCTTTTCAATTTCGACTTCTCCCTCACTCTTGATGAATCGAGCAACGATCTGACTCACCTGAATCAGCATTTTGCTTCCTTCATCGCTCTTGATCTTCGGAAGGTAGACCTCGCCGACTTTGGAACTCCTGGAAACTGCTCGGAATATGTATCCTACGACGAAAGGCAGCTGTGACTCCTTCTCAAGATACTGAGGACCGAAGTACTTGATAAACACAGGACCCATCTCCGCTACTATGGTGCGCAGCAATCGGAAGCAGCGCATATGAAGCGTAAAGTAATTGACGTTGAAAGCAAATGATTCGTTTGTCATGCTGGACTCCAGCGCCATCAAGAGTTGCGATGTAGTGAGTCTGTGAGACTTCGCGAACTTTGGAAGAAGAGATTCCTTCCCGCGATTTGGCATCAACATCGTCTTGAACGCTCCTCCCAATATGCCAGCTTCATTATTAGTATTGTCCTCATCCGTCGCTGGCACTGTTGCGGCTCCCAAGAGCTTCTCAATAGCAGCCAAAGTAAAACCTGAGTTTTGGGCATTAGGATGACCTCGAATTTGCAAGTGCCCTAAGTATCTAACAGCGTATATTTCTGCGATCACAGACTCTTTCAGCATTTGACGAGGCCCCTTTTTAGAAGCAGGCGGTCTGGGGGGGGATCGAAAGTCAGTAGAGAAGGTACTAGCTGAATGTCCCATCACAAGCATGAAACGCTTCAAGTACTATGTAACATCCGAATTAGCAAATACCCAATCAGGAAGATCACGAATGCTGGGGGTGGGAATGCTTCGCGAGCCATAGAACTCTTGCGAGGCGGCTGAATTCGCGATTAACATCCAAGACGTAAACATGCTTACTTCCTGTGGGTTAGTTGGGCGGTCACCAACGAAGATGCGCTTCGGAGTATGAGTGTTAATGAGCGCTTCCATGTCCATCCTATTAGCATATTCAGATTAGCAGGAGTCTAGTCGTTCCATTTGGTGGAAAGAGTAAGGAGAGAGGTAATGCCTCGTGAATTGTAGGACTTCACGGCTCATGAGGAATCTTGAAGCAAAATGCGGGCTTCTAAAAGCAGCAAACACCACGTGGAGACTCACCAGACATTATCCAAAAGCCCCGCTGACAAGCAAGCGTTGTAAAGATGCAGTGTAATAGGTAGTGCACCCCAAGCATTCACAAGCGTCAACCCAAGGAATTGCAAATTCAGGTTTACACGGAATAGCATCATCCCGCAGAGAACTGGGTGCATTTTCAGAAGCACGAAATTGCCCCCCTTGGAATAACCAAGTTCCTCATAAGTCTTCGACCTCCGTCGATCGAGCGGGTCAGACTTGACCCACTGGTCCAATTCCCAGATACAGAATTCATATGGTTTGTCGTTGGATTTGGGCCAGTTCCCAATGTGCATATCTTTCGAGAAGTCTTGATGGGCTGTAAGGGTGCCGGTAGCTTGTACTGCGGCAGCTGAGAGCTCGGAATGGGGTCGTGACATATCTCCGAGGAGCACGTAATGGATATCAAGCCTGTAAGATCGAGTATTTAGCAAATTCACTATTAGGGGAGGCGTAGAGAAATTAAATCGGTCACAAAAAACGGCACTTATGTTTGGAAATTTCTCCACCGCACACTTACTGGACTTGGAGAGCAAGGACGAGCCATATTGGGATCTCTTTGGTGCGAACCATTTGAAGAATTCCCCCGGTGAGTTCATCCTGTGCAGGAAACTTGTCTTCGACATCCCGCCTAATAAATTTCTTAGATTAGTAAAGACTGTTCAAAACCATGGCAAGGATTCCATTTGCAGTTTGTTTGGCCGGTCAATTAGGGAAAGTCATTTGATAGTGCTTTCCCAATTTACTTCCTTTCATCTAGGATTGACAATGCCTTGAAAAAGGAATGGGGAATGCTGCTCACAGAAACATAAGCTCTGGTATAAAGCGTTCAAGTAGAACAATCTCGTCTTGAGTAGTCTTCTCATCGGGATACAGGACATCCTCGTTGAGATTCAACTTCCCAAAGTATCCGGGTTTGCACACAGGTACTCGGCCGTGTTGTATCACGGGCAGAAAAGTTCTGAGAATAATATAGACATTAAGGCATGTCCAATCTGCAACATCCCACAGTTGGTAGTTGTATGGATCCCCGGCAGACCTTCTACGTCCCGGGTCCTCGCCCCTGGCCGCAGCTGCATGTGCGAGGAGAATTGTTTGAATCTCCAGGTACCCGTGGATTTGATTCATGAGATCTGGAGGTAAAATAGACCTCAATTCTGCCAATAATTCGTCCTCGGCGCGTTTGAAGAGCTCAAATGCCGTGTTTGTTGATAACGCAGCGGTGGGAAGATCAATACGGCCACGCTTATACGTCGTCCAAAGATCCTTGAGGTGTTCCCGAGCAGTGTTGAAATCTTCGAAAAAGCAATAAACTGGTTTGATTCTGTCAGCCAGTATCTTTTCAAAGACATAGAACTCGCCGATGGTGCACTATGCTAATATAATGAAATGAGGGAAGATGGGAGGATTGTGTGCGCCTACTTAGCCAGATGGTCGCCTCGGTACTACTTTCCTCTTCAAATACAACGTTTGGACTGGCTTTCTGAGCTTTTGGTGCAGATGGCGTAGGGTCAGTCATAGTATGCTCTGTATCTGGCTCGATCTCCAAAGCATCAAAAATGTTGGTGATTTGCTCAAGAGGGTTGCTCTCATCCAGACCATCCTTCTTCGCAGGCTTGGTGGTAGGTTCCTGAAGGTCGACCAAGATTGACAGGACGTTTTCTAAGACTTCGATAAAGTGTTGATGACCTATATTGCTTTCTTCGAAATCGCTATTGGTGGTATCACCCGCCTGTCGAGAAAACCATCGGGCACTCTTTCTGCGCCCGGAAATTACTTGTTCGATCAAAGCGGTGACCCACAGAGGTACCTTGATCTGGGGCTCGGAGGTAGCAACTGAATTCATAGTCAGATATAGCAACCAAATATGTGAGAGCTACTTACTTGCTTCCGCAAGAGCTGGAAATTCCTTTACCGTCACAAACTTTGGAGACGTGCCGGTTGACGCGCTTGTGTTCTTCGATTTTGCCTTGCCACTTCCCTTCGCCTTGCTTCCCTTGCCCTTTTTGGACTTTGGCTTCGGTTTTGCCTTTTTGGAGGGTTTTGTGGGGGCTGCTCCGTCCTCTTCTTCACTATCCTCCCCTTGCTCCACGCCGTACCCGCACTTCGAGGCATTCTCATAGAGCCAATGCAGGACTTTCCTAGTCCCGGCTTTATAGCTTTGGTATGTTCCGGACACAAACTGCGATGCCATTGTAAGACAGGTCCCTGCGTAAGAGATGGGTATGACTTTCGATGTACGAGTAGTTGAAATAGAACGAGGTCCCCTCCTCTCGGGATGATGTATGAGTCGTGAATTCAGCCACATACGCACAAGCCACACGATTGAATACTCAGTAAAGCGAAGCGATCACCTTGCATGCAGGGGGCTTCAGCCCTACGGAGTACTCCGTACTGTGGAGATGCGATTTGGAACATGCATGTGACCCAACCCCACTTCAGATATCTTAGTCAGCATTGGTGATTACCTCTGCGAGGCTTCCGTAGAACCTCAAAAATCAAGTCTTCACCTACAACGAATTCCCCCCTGCTTTCAGTACTTACCTCCTTCGTCACATGCCAAACAATTACGCCAAGAAATCTATAGCAGGGGGGTTTAGAAAGGTTATCATGCACTAAAGCAAAGCCCCCCCCTTGCCCTTGTCTTCTTGGCGGAATTATTATGTCTGAGACGAACGAAGTACGTTTCAAGGTACTCGTCCATTTGAAATTTCACTAAAAACACCAAAAACTGCTAAAATTGTATGCGGCGATAATATAATGAAAACAGAGAGAATAGTCTAAAATTTTCTAATGAAATTACCTAGTCATCGTAAGACTAATAAATAGCACATTACGGAGTACCTAAGTACTGAACTCGGTTAAGTGCAAGTGACATAATTGCTTTTTTCGAGATTTAAGAAATCAAGACTCGATCTGTTATGCAAAGACCTACAACTTTCCGAGCAAAGTTGCAAGAGGCTAATGAAAGTGGATTGGAAAAATGCCGACATATAACATCAAACAGATTAGACTAAGAACTTTTACGTTTAAGAGAAAAACTACTTGCTCTAGAAAAGACAGATGTGATTTCGTCTTTCTATATATGATAATAGCACGTATTATGGTATACAAGATGCCTCTTGGTATAATAGTACGGCCCTACTGAAAATCAGATGACATCTTAGCATTTGTGATTGGCAAGGAGGTTTCAAGTATTTACACTGCGAGTCATTGCTGCATCAAGTCACATTCCCGCGAACTCTCCCCTTGACCCACTTCGATGATGGACATTATATAGTTTTCAGTGAGAAGAACTATGTTCCTAATGTTCTATCTCCGAACCCTTGAAGATTCCTTCAGTGTGTTTTTCGCCTGGGATTTCTTTCTTGTTTGTAACATTGGCACAGCTTTTAGCATTCCTTTTGTTCGGCGTGTGATCGCACGTGCTGGCGGCTTGAATCAGATCTTGGTCGTCATTCTTGATAGTTGAAGAAGCCTTCTGGCGGGCTGTTCTGCCTTGTTTCGCTCTCTTCTCCTCCTTTATACGGATGTTCTTCCTCTCTCGGCGACTTTGGGCACTATCATGCTCCCTCCGCAACTCTGCCTTCACTTGTCTTTGAAACTCCTCCAGCGGCACGCCTTCTGTAGCAATTCTTTCTAAGGCTGATAGAAGGGCCTTAACGTTTGGTTCTAACTTTGTGTCGTTCTTTGCATCGACAGTGGCAATAAGTAGTAGAGCACGAAGTGTAAAGCTGGCGTTGTTTCCAGCATTGTCAAGCATTTCAGGATCAAATGGACATCCCAGAAGCGTAAGCATCCTTTCAACTGCGCATTGATAATCGAGGTTGAGTGGATTTTGGGCGGCGTTCTGAGTATCCACCGTGTAAAGCTGTCGTAGGTGAATTTTAGCAGCCTTGATGAATTCAAGGTCATCTTTTCCACCGTGAACAACAAGAACAACATTTCGCTTTGCGACCAACTTTTGGATTTCACGTCGGATATCTTCAATCGTGACATGTTTGCTTCGGCCGAAACAAAAGTTCCAGGATTTCTTCTTGAAATACCTTTCTAGACCCACGCAGAAATGATAGGTTTGAAGAATTGACCCCTTCTGCATGTCTGCTGGAACAGACTGCAAATTTCGAGTATCAAGTACAGAGAGCCCGACTTGGTACCGTCCATTTTCTATCGTAAGCTGATCCGGACAGCCTTTTGTCTTTACACTGATTATCAATAAATCTTTGATTGTGGATTCTGGTAAATTCTGTCCCCGACGGTCCGCATAAGCCAGGTTGAAATCCCCTCGCGATCGGTCAAGGTGCAGGTCGAAAGTGTGGCGAAGCAGGATCAATTCCTCTCGCAATAGTCCTTTGTGAGATTTTGGCTGGGCAGTAATGGTATCGGCGTCCATGGTGAAATAAGTTATCAGGGTGAAACCAGCTGGGGGGCATCTGAGTAGGCAAAATTGAAAGTATGTTGTGGGTTTCACGCAGCTTAGAATATTAAAGATCGGTGCCGCTCATGCTTTCCAGCATGAGGTAAGCTACCCAGCCCTAAAATAAAATGCTAGGGAAATAGCTCGGCACGCGTCACCAACTAACGGGAAATGCCGGGTTTGTGTCGTACAGGTGCACTAAATGAATTCTCTCCCAGATATCCAAGACAATTATGGTAGAGCATTTGACCGTCGTGGGAAGTTTTTCTTGTGTCTTGGAATGGATTTCAGTGAAAGGGGGATACATTGTGTTAAGCGAGCCCCGCAACCCCCCTTTTCCTGCGGCTACGGCAGGTGCAGCTGACCTGTAAAAAGAGCTAGACACAGCTGCCGATTTGATGAGCGCTCTGGCCATGAACTTTTGGATATATTTTGAAGAGATGTAGGCCAAATTCTCTTGAGGAAAAGATCAAAATTGTGGATCTTGCTATTACCGGATTCTCTCCTGGTGTTCATAGAACTGCGAGTTGAACGAGAGCACACGGATTACGAAGTAGTCTACCTCAATAGATCCGGTGCACCCGAAGGAAACATCTTTGCATCCAATGAACAAGAAGATATGGGGAAAGAAAGTGAGCAACCCCATATCTACCTAGGTAGGTACACAGCGGTCTCGAAGGGAAGCTTTTCGCGCTGCAGGTGCGGGGTCATGCCAACTCCCGGGCGAGCAAAAAGCTACATGCTGCGATACGTGCTGTGGAAAAAAATGTGGGAGAAAGAAGTCACGTACGAAGAAATTAACGGAAAAGAAAAGAAAGGATTCTGGATCACACATACACACTTAAATACCCACCAGATCCTCTAGATCTTTTGCACCTTCTACAGTTGGGAGGATGCGAATCCGTGATCTTATCAGAAGCCAATCTCAGCATGTGGCTAGGTCATTTGTACCCCTCTTTTCAGGGGAAATGGCAGGGATAACAGCCCCGGATCAAGCTTTCGGGTCTGCCGTCAGGGGTAGCACCCTAGCAACATCAATCTTACGCACGCGCTTTTGTACTCCGTATCCAAGACTTCCCCAAGGTCCGTATGGCACCTTCTGCATTTAGGGTTTGGAATAGACCTCGATGTAACAATCAAATCCTTGATTCTAGTCGATCATAATCTAGGTTGGTGAGGAAATATCTATATCTCCGGTCTGCCCCCAATAAAAGCCTCGAACCGCCCAGTGGCGCGTCTCTCCCCTTTTCCGCCTAGCAAAACTGTTCGTTATGAGAATCAACAGCCACACCCGCGTCTTTGCGGCTTCATTGCTTTTTCAACGTGTCTTAGCACAAAATGCAAATAATTCGACGGCGTATGACCCTTTACAATACGTTGATCAGCTGATTGGAAGTAGCAATGGAGGTTGGTTCATTCTGTGTTGTCCCGCTTCAATTGCTTACATGTCACAGGAAACGTATTTCCGGGCGCAACTCTTCCTTATGGTAACTATCTTTTGAATGGCACAGTGTCTAGTGCTCACGATATCCAGGAATGGCGAAAGCTGTTGCAGACACAAATTCGGGGTCTAACCAAGGTGGTTTCACTACCGATGGGAGTAGCATCACGGGATTTTCGAGCATGCACGATTCCGGAACCGGTGGCTCTCCTTCTTTGGGAAACTTTGCACTTTTCCCTTACACTAGTTGTGCTGGAGACGACCCAAATGGGTGTTCATATCCAAAGAAAACAAGAGCTGTGCCATATGTAAACAGCTCTCTCAAAGCTTCGCCCGGATATTTCGGACTTCAACTAAACAGTGGGATCTCAGTAGACATGACAGCAGCTCAACACACGTCTTTGTTCCGATTCAAAATCCCTGCCAACTCGACTAGCTCGTCGTCTAGTCCCTTAATTCTCCTAGATCTCTCGGATCTCTCGGATTCGAGGCAGGACAATGGAACCATTGACGTGGACGCTGCAACTGGACGAATGACGGGTAATGCAAGGTTTCTTCCAAGTTTCGGGACAGGAAATTATGTCCTGTATTTTTGTGCCGACTTCCAAGGACCTCCAATCCGAGACAATGGAATCTTCGCCAACAGCCGTGCCAGCGCTGATGTGAAGAGCTTGACAATCTCAAGATCTATCAATGGTTACCCTCTTCCTGGGGGTGGATTCGTTCGCTTTGAGTCTCCGGGCGACAACCCAATTCTTGCAAGAGTTGGAGTTAGTTTCATAAGCAGTGAACAGGCGTGTTCAAGTGCTGAAAAGGAGATTCCTTCATTCGACTTCAATGCCACGCAGACCGCGGCAGAAACAGCGTGGAGGGAAAAGCTGAGTCCTGTAGTAGTTTCCACAAATGGTGTCCAAACATCGACGCTCACGAATTTCTATTCTGGGATCTACAGAACCATGGTAAATCCACAGGACTACACTGGAGAGAACCCCTTGTGGCAAAGCTCGGAGCCATACTTCGACTCCTTCTACTGGTAAGCGCCTCTTTCTAGTGTAAATATGTATGTTAATTGACTTGGATAGCATCTGGGATCTGTTCCGATCACAAATGCCCTTCTTGACTGTGGTAGATCCAGTGACTGTGGCTCGGGAGATTCGGTCTCTCATCGACACCTATGCACACTTAGGATGGCTTCCTGATTGTAGAATGACTCTCAATAAGGGCTTCACTCAAGGTGGTTCAAATGCTGACAATGTTCTGGCTGATGCATATCTCAAAGGCATCACGGATGGCATTGACTGGGATATTGGCTATGATGCCGTTGTCAAAGATGCCGAAGTGGAACCTTATGACTGGTGTTGTGAAGGACGAGGTGGCCTTGATTCTTGGAAGTCACTTGGCTATATTCCCGTCCAAGACTTTGACTACAAAGGGTTTGGAACGATGACAAGAAGTCTTTCCCGAACTCTCGAATACAGTTACAATGACTTCGTCATAACCCAGATCGGCGCGGGACTTGGTGGTAGAGAAAGCGATGTCGAGAAGTATACTACTCGGGCTGGGAATTGGAAGAACCTGTTCAAGTCCGACCAGACATCCTCTCTTCCCACCGGGACCGATACAGGTTTCGTCGGATTCTTCCAGCCGAAATACCTCAATGAGACTTGGGGTTCCCAAGATCCGTTACAGTGCAGCAATATCGATACCAATCCAAACAGTGTATGCTCACTCCAAAACAGTGGTGCAGAAACATTCGAGAGCAGTATTTGGGAATACTCATTGTAAGCATGCCTTGTTTTTCGACTTGAGACTTACTAACTCTAGAATCAGCTTTGTCCCTCATGACCAAGCAACTCTCATAACCACGTTTGGAGGACCAGCCGCGTTTGTTGAACGTCTCGACTACCTTCACAACCAAAATATCACGTACATTGGCAACGAGCCTGCCTTCTTAACTGTGTTCCAGTACCACTATGCTGGCCGCCCAGCACTTTCCGCACTGAGATCTCATTACTACATCCCCACATTTTTTGAGCCAACCCATGAGGGACTCCCCGGTAACGACGATAGTGGAGCCATGGGCTCTTTCGTCGCATTTTCCATGATGGGGCTCTTCCCCAACCCGGGACAGGATGTCTATCTAATCACCCCTCCATACTTCGAAAGCGTATCCGTCACCTCACCAACCACGAACAAGACAGCCACAATCAGCAACGTCAATTTCGATGCGACATACAAGAACGTGTACATCCAATCTGCAACTTTGAACGGAGAGCCATACACCAAGAACTGGATCGACCATTCGTTCTTCACAGAAGGAAAGAAACTCGTGCTTACTCTGGGAGCCACGGAAAGTACCTGGGGCACGCAAGTTGTGGATTTGCCACCTAGTCTGGGAACTTATGTGGGATTTGGTAATTCCACGAACGGGACCATGACTTCGAAGAGGGCTGTCAGGTTTGGGGCTGAGCCGGTCAATTTGCTTACTGAGAAGACGGGAGCTAAGTATTGGGCTCAGGACGAAGGATGAGGAAAGTGTGATTACTGAGGATATAATTCATCACCAATGGAACGTCAGTAAACCATCAAAGATCATAACAAACTTCACGTACATATTCCAGTCTCTTGAATGGCCACTCTAGTCCCAGGCGAGTTGCGCCATAATTTTCCATTCTATCCCATCGGAGACAAAGCTCAGTGTGTTTGTCTGGGAGGTCGGAAGTCCTTACCAGCAGCAAGTTCATGGTTCTCGGAAATCACTCTCCCCACACCCAGCATGCAAATCCAAGAACCTCCCTAGAAGCTCCTCCTTCTCCACAACAATCCTCCTATTCCTTTCCACATTATCCCCTCTCCTAACTTTCTCCATCGCGTTCCTTCTTTGTTCACTAGCATTCCAGATGAAATCGGGAGGATTGGACGACCTATTCCCCTTAAATTAGCGCTTTTCGCTTCCGGGAAAGGGAAAGGGAGGGATAGATACCCGAAGAGTACAGAGAAAAATCCCCGTATCGGGGAGACGTCGTCTTGCTTGTAGATGCCGATGTTGTGATGAATGCCGGCTTGGTTGAGAGGGCAGGTGCGGACTTTGCAGAGGGTTGGGAAGAGGAAATATGCTGCTTCTGGTTTTGTAGGGAGTTTGAGTGACATGATCAGATAGGGGGGCTTTGCGAAAGAGGATGAAATCATTAATAAAAGGTGGTACTTCCTGATACTCTTTGTGAAATGCGGAAGATAACTTAAAAGTCAAGGCTTAGGATGAAAAAGCTCAACCATCATTGTAAAAACCTGGAACATCTTCAGCGTGGATTCAACAAAGGATTGATATTTTTCTTTCGTGAAGAGGATGACTGGAACCTTTGTTGTAAGACGCAACCGGGACAAAGGTATCTACTTTCTAACGCAGCAGAATCATCCATAGTACCCAAAAATCTGTATCTGAGGAAATAGCTTACACTCCGGAGTTGGAGAACGTGACTGGTGAGGTGTCTCGGAATTGATAGGAAATATATATTGTGAGGGATAGGGAAGGAAACAAAGCCAATTGTTTTCTAATGCGTATTCAGACAATCTTTTGAGAACTATCCCCTGTTTTTCCGAATGCCAGTACTGTACGACGAGGTGTGAGTGCGAGGCTGAAAGTTGAGCTGTGGAGAGATTGAGGGCTTGTCTGATTGGCTCGCTCAGATTCAGGGGAATGACACAGATTTGAGACTTCTTCACGCGATATTTTCCCATCCTTCAAAACTGCCACTTTCAGCTTTGAATACACCTTCTCGGACCTGCCATCCCCTGATTGTCCTCGGTTTCGAAAAACTACTGCCTCTAGATCTAAATGGCGAAACATCTGGCGCCTAGCGCTTCAAATCCAAGTCAATATTCGCAACAACGGTCTTTCGCGAATTATCCGCAATCACTTCGCACACGAGTGTTTGAACGATTTACCTCTGCGACACAGACTTGGTTCGACGATTAGAAAGATGGTATCTTTTAACTAAAATAAGGAGGAAAGCAATTCCGAGATATCGCTCTTGAAGGAATTGGGCTGCGATATTTCGAAAGTACTCATACAAACGCTCGCTCTACACAACCTACCTCTCATCCTCACGCGAAGTAGGTTCGCAGATGGAAGGGCACCGGTATACAAAGTGGCAGCTCTACGTTGGAAGGTGTTTTCGATGCCGGGAAGCCGCAGATATGCATGACTAGGAACTCGATGGCTATTTAGCAGAAAGCCACAAGCAGCTTAGGGTAGAAACCCGTGCTCCAATGTGCTGAGGTTAAAGGCACCTGGGGGCTGGACACAACAAGCGGCACTTATTACCATCGACTTTTATTATTCCGCGTCGCCTGGCATATGATAAATCGATACCGATTTTTCTGTCCACCGCGAGGCATAATCGGGTTGATACAACATATGATACACCTGTTTTCGGACTCATGACCATTGGAATGCGATAGAAGAAGCAGGGGTATATTATGGCGAAGAGCTATTCGATTCAAAGAAGGCTATTGCTAGATCCTTAACCCGGGAGCCTGTGAAGTTTGTTATCAGAGAAACGACGTCAGTAGGAGAGGCTTTACAAAACACTTCCGCCTCGGGCGTCAACAAGAAAGAGCTGACAGGCCAGAATGTCCTGGGATGATTGAGCAAACAGGAGACCCAGCTGTGTCGAAGCATCCTCAAGCGTCGACTGTGGAAGAGGCATTTCTATGGACAGTATTCCTGTTCTGATTGTTTCGACGGCATGTCCGATAACGAGACACGGTATCTCAAAAGAGGGGATCATGAGTAGACAGTGCAGATGTTAGTGCTTCCGCATTTAATATGTGTAAATCTTGTAGGGCTGGAGGGGGGTCCAGGCCATGTTTTAGCGCAAAAGTGGCGTTGCCCAACAAGCTGGAAAACGTCTGCGAAGCATGATGCACGAGCCAAAGAAACATCTTTGATAACAGCATCAAGAAATGCTATCGACCTGCCTTGTCGGCTTGCACCACGTGTCAAATGCGAGAGCCGCACACATAGGAGAGTGCTTCAAACTGCCGGGATTTCGACTCTGAGAGGTTGCAGCACAAGCTGGCGAATTTTACATATGCTTTTATTCATGGGGCATAGCAGTTGCCGACAAATGGTGGGATTCCAGATCTCCTATCTCATAATCGGGAGTGGAGGGCTGGAAGCAGTGGAAGATCGCCATACCAGCTATCTTTGCTACACCAAGCAAGTGCTGACGATGGCCGTGTTCTTGGTTCACCCCAAGAGCAAGCCTAGAGATGATGCAGCGAGTCTGCATTGAATTTATTTTCCGCTTTTATCTTTTGAAACCCTACCAATTATTCGTCCCTCTTCGGCCTTTTTGACATGGAAGCGAAGCACCTCGCTTTTTACCATACGACACGCTGGCCACTCCAAGTATTCTCAGCGTAGATATTTATAACGTCTTTACGGCGTATATAAGTTTCCTCGGATACTGAGGTGGCTGAGTCACAATCCTGCGGCTGAGAATAGTGTTATCCCACCTATTTTTAGGGATTCTGCAGGAGGCACATCAATCCGTAAGCTCGGACTGCTTGTTTTCGTAAAAATGGAAAGGTTTGGTTCATATTTCGTGATAGCTATCTACATAATTAATTGCGAATTATAGCTGGTGAGTAGGATTTACTATGAATGATATCCTTAACAAGCGTGTGGCGCAAATACCGCGAATGCAGTTATTAGTCTAGTGAGGCTTCTAGAGAGTCGATGGCTAAGCTGATATTTAAATGGCGTTCCCGTCTGTGTACTGTCCAGCTTGGTGTTTTCTTTCACATTTCCGATTAGTTCGGTGTTTTATCAAGTATCTTATTGGAGATATGTTTTCTCCACTTGACACGGAAGTGAATGTGCAGACCCGCTTTGACGGTCAACATGGAAGTATTCCAATGCTCAAAAGCTCTTCTGGTTCATTCACTGAAGTTTTTGACAACACCGAATCGACTATATCAACACCATACGCTATGTCCGAATTGGAGAAAGAAATCGCGGTGAAAGAAACAGAGGTGGTGAAGAGAGGCTGGCGGTTTTATGGCACATTCGCCTGTTTGGCATTACTCAATCTGATCTGTGCTATCGATGCCACTATTCTCTCGGTTGCCTTACCTGTAAGATCTACTTTGCAGCTCATGGTATCTTGCTAATGTCTTTCAAGACGATTGCCACAGATCTCAAAGGAACCACGGCGATCCAAGCTTTCTGGTGTGGGACATCGTTTCTCTTAACCTCGACGGTCTTCCAACCCTCTTGGGCATCATTCTCGCATATTATAGGACGGAAGTCAGTTCTGCTAACTGCATTACTGCTATTCACTGTCGGGACAATCGTCGCTTCAGTTGCCAAGAGTATCTCCACCTTGCTTGTTGGCAGATGCGTTCAAGGAATCGGAGGAGGCGGACTCGTTGGGTTGACATATGTTGTGGTATCTGACATGGTCACTCTCCGAGAGAGAGGCAAGTGGTTCTCGGTGATATCTTTGCAGTGGGCTATTGGGAGTGTGCTGGGTCCAGTCATTGGCGGGAGTTTCGCCGAGCACACAACTTGGAGATGGATATTTTGGTTGAATATCCCATTTTGTGTCTTTGCAGCGATCGGTATCCCTGTCTGCCTCCGACTCACTCCTAGAGAGGGCTCCGCTTTGGAAAGATTGAAGCATTTCGATTGGTTTGGCTCTTTCATCTTCGTCGCTGCCACTACAAGCTTCCTAATTCCACTCACCTGGGTCAGTTTATATGAGTCTAGGCTTGGAAGCAACGTACTGACTATGAACACAGGGCGGTGTCATGTACGAATGGCAGAGCTGGAGAACCCTTGTGCCTCTCCTTCTTGGCATCTTTGGCTTGATCGGTTTCCTGGTCTATTCCGTCTACTTGTCGCCAGAACCTCTCATTCGCCGAAGTCTGTTCAACACCTCAACTTCGATCGTTGCATATTTCGGAACACTTATCCACGGCATAATAGTTTGGAGTTTGCTGTACTATATGCCACTCTATTTTGAAGTGGCCAAGAACTACTCTCCGGTAACTTCTGGCGTCGCCCTGTTCCCTTTTACATTCACGGTCGCTCCAGCCGCAGTCATGGTGGGGATCATAATAACCAAGAGCGGACGCTATAGGCCATCAATCGTAAGTGCCATTCTGCGAATCTTTGCATTCGGGTGCTAACAAACTTGGGCAGTGGATCGGCTGGTTCCTCACAACCTTCGGCATGGGCCTATTGATCTACCTCAAACCATCAACGAATACGCCATCGTGGATCTTCCTCTCTTTGGTCGGTGGTTTTGGTACAGGAATGCTATTCTCCGCACAAGGATTCGCAGCTCAAGCGTCATCCTCCAATTCCGACCTACCGTTTGCCGGCGCAATGTACTCGTTCTTCCGGGCTTTCGGCCAGACCTTGGGAGTTGCCATCTCTGGTGTGATCTTTCAAAATACTTTCAAGCAAAAGATCAAAGCGACCGTGTATTCCAGCTACGCTGACGAATGGTCTCGGGATGCGAGCAGTTTCGTGCAGGTCGTGAAAACATGGCCTCATGAAGGAGAGAAGGGAGCCATGCGAGAAGTGGTGATTAACGCATATGTTGATAGTTTGAGGATGATTTGGGTGGTAATGTGTGTGCTTGCTGGAGTTGCATTTCTGTGTTCTCTGGTTTGGGTCAAGGAGATCAGCTTGGAGAGAGAGTTGGAGACTGATCAGGCCTTCATTCATGATCGGAAGACTGCCCCAGCTGACGAGGAGAGCAAGCCTACCTAGGTAGTTTGCACTTCTTGTTGTCTATATGTAGCGTACATTAGCAAATGTTTCGGCTTTGGCCCAGAAGATGTAAATAAATCAGTATCAAAGTTTGTTACAAGTTTATTATGGTGGCGATGTTTTACCCCAGGATCAGATTATCTTCCTAATAGTGTGTCTACAGTGAGAAGCTACTTAGCGCAAAGGGCGACCAGGGCGACCAGGGCGACAAATATCGAGGCAACTGTCTTCAAAACGTTCTGGTCTTCCCAAGATCATATTCAACGACATGGAGACTAGCAAGTCATCTCTTCCACTCTGCTATGTCAATTGTCGTGGCGCGGCTTGGATATGTTCGCTTCCTTTTCTAAAAACCGTAAATGGACGGGCGAAACTGTCCTGCTTAGAATAGCTTCTCATCGGATGGATTGCGAGGTACTTGGTACATGAAGGTGCAAGTTGTCGACTGCTAAATCTTCCCTCCGGAAAACTCGTTAAATGATTTGTTTTCAATTCTTCGACTTCGCCTGGGAAATGTCAGGGGGGGGTCGTAGGTATCATAGGAATTATCGCGCTAGGCGAGTCTTACACTAAGGTACCCACAATACATAGGTAAAGAATGAGTTTAGAAAGTTGATAGAGTTGAAAGTAGAGGAGGTAGAGAGAAAGCGTACTCTACACGTCTCAGTGCCCATGGTACATTCATGAATCTTTTAGCCCACAAAAAGAGCTCTTCATAAAACGTGCTGGGTGACCTGGGTCCATAAAGCAAAGACCCAAGCTCTTATTTCGAGGAGATTCCAAACGCCAGGAATAAGAATCCTAAAGACAATATACACTTGCTAGGGAATGCCTTTACATCTCAATGTATGTGAATTTGTAAAACACAAGGATGGCTTAGAATGTAAATTCACCCACGACCTCAAGACCTGTACCCGGAAAGACAAAAAAGGCAACCGCAACTGCCTCCACCACTTTGATATCTCTAAACATCGTTCTTTCTTCGCAGCTACAAGGAATAGAATATCTTTCGGCAACCAAATAGGGGCCTGGTCAACTCATCAATGCAGGCCCACATTTTAGAACCAAAGCTCAGATAATCCACGCTGGTGGACAAGCTGGCACTGTGAGAAAGCCCTCCACCTCTATAAACGACATTCAATCTGAACTTGAAAGAAGCTGCTTTGGACCCCGGGCTGATTTCCCTATCTAATACACACACACAACAAAGGATATACTCAACAACAAACTGCCATGGCAAGTGCAGCAACTCTTCGAAAACCCAGCAAAATAACAAGATCACAGAGAGACTATTCAATAATCGACTTTCTCTGAACAAGGATACTGAATATTCTCCGTATGCAGGGATATCAATGTCTTTCCATGACTTGGACAATGCTTTTGCAAAGTCTAGAAAGGTGGTGGTCCCAGAGTCAGTTCCACAACAGTGGCAGAGGGAGAACTACAAGGCAAAGCAGCCAGATTCAGTAAGACAGTCCATCTGCATTTGCCGTCCCTGATATGTTGAATTTACACTAAAGACTCACTGATAACTGAAAAGGTACACGTAAAAGGCCCGGGGAAGCATGAGGTTCCGCGCTACAGAAACAGCGACAAAAGTCGCCAAATTCCAACCGCGCGACAATCCCTGCCCCAAGCAGACCATAACCACAACCTTCACCACCACTTACAAACCTATTCGCAAACCTTCGCTCACCCCCAACTACTCGAATACGCGTATCGACCAGACGCAGGTTATCGATCTCCTTACCTTCCACTACAAAGTTTCCCTAGATCTCTGTACCCGCCACCGCCGCCGCGTCCCCTCCCCGCTCCTCAGGTACCTCCACCGCCTGCTTTCACTCCTCACAATGGAGCACCATATTCGACCGTTGTAGCTCGTCGCAACCTTGTTCTAACAGGGGCAAATAATAGTTATCATCCAGCTGCTTCACATAGTTCCACGATTTCTAGCACAGCCAAAGTGGAGGTCGATTCAAACGAAGTACCAATTATCCAGCCATTGGATAAAACCAAGCGCCGCCCGTTTGACATTTCGAAATTCAAAACCGCAGAGGATCTCGCGGATGCTATTCTTCTTGCTGCGGGCATTCACCCCACGTTGGGCGGTCTAAACTACAACCTCCTTTGGGTGCTCGACGATTTTGGCCCTGAAGTAAATGCTCAATCCGACCTTTCGACGTTTCGCTGGGACTTGGTTGGATTTAATGAGCATCCAGGAGTGGACTGCAATAGGCCAAATACATACACGCCGCCGACTGCAGATATGATGCACCCACAAGCTCGTGAACATGGCGTTGGTGGGATACCAGTTGGAGGACAAGGGCTCGTGAGGAGACCTTTTGACCCAACTCCTCGTCAACCGAGCCTCCTTCGAAATAACAGTACGCCTAATCCAGGTTCCCGATTTTCGGTTGTAGTGAACTCTCCATCCCAGACACAGTCGCCTAGCCAATCTCTATATCCCAATACCGCTCAAAATACGAATACGCTTGGGCCAGTTCAGCCAGCGGCGAATTTTACAAATTTCCCTCTACAATCGAAGTCAACATCGATGCTAGAGGGGGGCTATAAGTTTGAAAGACAGGTGCGAGATAGTTCTGTTAGAGCACCTTCTACGCCGCGGCCAGGGAGTCTACCAAAGAGCGCCATCACCCCCCGAGTTGAAATAATTAGCCCAGGGCCCAGCTCGATGAAACGGGGCCGCCCTCGGAGAGAGGTTAATTATACTATCCCTCCAAGCTTAACTCCCAAGAAGCGTGGTAGGCCCTTCAGTACTCCCGACGCAGCTGCTAGAGCAGCAGCAAAGGCTGAGGGGCGAGCTAGTCAAGCTCCCAAGAAGCGCGGCCGGCCGTTTCAGAAATTTGAACACACATTTATTGAGCAAGAAGCGGAGTACCTCCCGTTCTTGTGTGAATGGAAGGACTGTCCTGCCGAACTCATCAACCTCGAGACTCTTCGTAATCATATATTCTCTGTACACATGAGACACAATAAGGATACACGCTGTCTGTGGGCGCAATGTAAGGCTTCCCATGAAGAAAAAGACCAACTTCATAAGCCGGCCAAGGGTAACCCGTCGTTCAATTCTGAGCGCGAGTTCAAAGAACATGTGAACAAAACACATCTCATACCTTTTGCGTGGCACATGGGCGATGGGCCAAAGGAATCTTCATCAAGTTAGTCTAATACTGTGTGGGGAAATTGATTCTAACAAAGCTGCAGGTGGAGCATCGAAATCCAAAAGGAATGATTTTTGGCTATTTGACGAGAGTAGAAAGCAAGTCACCCCTTCGGTTGATAAGCAGCCTACCGAGTCCGGGTACGCAAAACTCAACAACAAGAAGCGATTCGTAAAGAGACGAGACAGCGATGGTGAAGTCTACATTGTGCCCATCGGCTCTGAGGCATATGGAAAGGTACAAGAATCCACCGATTACGATGATAAAGAGGTTCGGATAGACATGGCCACTAGTAGTAAGACAAAGTCTAGCCTCTCTGTTGTTCTGAACTCCCATAGCGTTCAAGAATCTCATAAGAAAGTCTTCGAACCCAACGAGGAAAGCAATAGGATGGGACACGGCAACACCAGAGGTGGCCTGGGCTCAGAAATGGAGATCGACTAGCTACGAGGAGAGGAAGCGATGATCTTAGGATTTCGGCGACTGCGCGTCCTCCGCAGGACACTTTCGACCGCAGGACTGCATGTTCGCATCGTGCAGTCAAAATACACTTATTATGACGATATAATTGAGTCTGTAAAACTTGTAAACATAGTATTGCACATCTCGGGCGTCTGGCGTTGACCAAATATACCGCTAGTGGTCTTCAGATGATGATGAAGGCGCATGATACCCCTTTATGTCTGGAGGGATGGGGAACGGGGAAAACTGGGAGGACTTGCTTTGCTAAGACGAACAGCAATGGGATTTATCTCAAAACCCCGATTTTCAGTCGTTCTTCTTCTCAATTGGATTCTCATGCCGTGCTATATTATGTGCTGCAAGTAGGTGAAGTAGCAGCTTTCTCTAAGCCTCCAACCCCAATGCTTCAAATGCTTGCCTACTCCGGTACATAGTTCTACATGGGCTGGGCAAGTATGCAAAATGAAGTCATCCAAGACCCGCCCGCCGTACCTATCTATCTGCCTTATTTTTTCCCTTTGCTTTGCGTCGAATATTAGAGACACAGTATAGTACATATTTAACGAAAGACAGAGCTCCGCTTCTTACTAGAAGGCTAACTGTACGGAGTAGGTACCTTTTATCCCTTCAAATATTTTATTAGTCATACCCGGCGATTGATTGCTGGTTCGTTGATATACGAAGTACGGAGTATGTGTGTATCATGCAGGCAATGATTTTCTTTATAGCCTCCTTTGTTTGGTGTTCTCAGCCTTGTTTCGGATGTGGGGACAAGTAAGTAAGCACTTCGTATGAGGGTAAGCTTAGATAGTACAGTATGCGGTGAGGTTCTTGTTCGCATAGTGGTATCGAATTCTGTAGTGGAATGCGTGTACTCCGGGGCGGGGTTTAAGGCGTACTGTTGTGCCCAAGGAGATGTTGTGAGGGGTTAATAAGCAGATGCAAGATGTTTTTATAGTAGTTCTATTATCTCCTACTTCTAGATATCTTTCTATATTCTGTTTATGTCTAGGTAAAATACTCGTCTCTCTATATGCAAATTCTAAAATGCAAGTACAGCCTTTTCTTCCTAGAAAAGGACCAGATCACAACTTCGGCACCTGGAACCCATTTTCACTCCACTCCCTCTCAGCACTCGCCCTCAACTCCCTCTGCTCATCTTTCGTCAAGGGAATCTCATCCCCCATCCTACGTTCCCTACTCTCCTGCGTCTCCACCAACCCAGCATTCGTCTCCTCCCCATCCACAAACTCATAATCCCTATACTCGGTATTGGCCCACCCCGTTCCAGTGAACTTCTCATGCCCGTCCCAATCTTCTGTGAAATAGTGCAGATACCCTCCATGCGTCACAACAACAATATGCTGGTCCTCATTCGTCTTTGCCACTGCTTCAGTCCCCAGTGTCCGGAGGTACAGACGCGCTTCTCGGGCACGCGACTCGATCGCGCTGGCGGACGGTGACCATTTCCCCTTCTTACTATTCCAGCCCTCGTGCACAAGACTCAAATCGACCTTCCCATCCCTGCCGAACTCCTCCAGCAGCTTCTTTGGGTCTGACCCAGTATCACAGGGTAAGTCGGACGTTTCTTGTAGTTCCGGTAGCGCGAGCACTTTCTTGCCGGACGCTACTTCGTGCGGGAAGGAGAGCAGGCAGGTGTAGATTGTTCGGCGGAGGGGCGAGGCCACGAGGTGCGTGATGAGGGCGTGGTGCGGGAAGGTTTGCGCGAGCGTTGCGCATTGGGACTCGCCAAGGGGAGTGAGGGATGGGTCGGGGAGGGTGTGGTTTGCGGTGGTGAGGTTGTGATAGCCTTGCGCGTGGCGGACTAGGTGGAGGTAGGTTTTTGCCATGGTTGAGGGTTAAAGGGAAGAATGAGGTACTGAAGATCAGTTTATTTGTAGATCTTAGAGGGTTTTTTTGTTGGTGATGGCGGGGGGTTCAATGGTGGGGTATTGACGTATTTGTGGACTTTTTTTAACTCTCGCACCAAGATGCTTGCTTGCTTGCTTTACCTAGAAAAAGAGAGAATAATAATAATGATGGTTGTTTCTTTTTAAGTCTACTCTATTGTAAAAGAAGAAAGAAGGCAGCTTTATAAGCAAATGACTCGAAGCAATTAATACGCCATACCTAACCACCAGATCAAAGGAAAGGAAGGTGCACCGAGAAAGGGAAGGTTTGCCATTGAGCATCACGTGAGGGGCGGCGGCTTTGTTCTTCCTCCATCACGTTGTTTCTTCCTCCTTCTCGAAAGCTTAGGTATCTTGCGACAACATGTATACAAGGTACTTCGTACCATTGCGTGGTTCATAGCCCGTTATACTGATGGCCATTGATCCAAATTAGCATCTGCAGATAGTCCTCTGCGCCCCAAGCCTATTTATGGATTGCATTACAATGTCTACAGCCCGGCCCGGCCCCTGCATCTAAATCTCTGCTGTGTCACCACACATTATGATCCTGTCTTCAGCAGTTCAAAACCTAAGGCGACAAGTGTTTTTGTCTCTTCATATTCTTTCACTTCCTGTGTAGTCGCTGTCTTGCTTCTTGATCTCCTTTTATTTCCTGAGTAGTAGTCCTTCCCTCCATCACCACATTTATTTCATTTCGACCATGACGAGCTATCATTCTCCCTCTTGGAACTGTACTTCCTACCCACCCCTACAACCTGATACTGACATCTCCGGACTTGGGGTAGGTGTCTCGCGTTGATTTGGCGAATTTTACCTTAACTTTTCAGGTACTATCCGCATTTCTCGGCACTGCCTACTTGACACTTATATGCTGTATTGCAAAAGTTGTCATCGACCACAAAAAACCCCGCCATGATTCGAGTCCATTGCTATGCCGCTGGTCCTTCGCGCTGGAAAATGACATTGTAGTCATGAGTGACCAGCAAGTCGTCACTGGCATATCGATTATCATAAGCGGTCTATCTCAGCTCCGGTCTGGCATACCAATTTATCACTGGCAATCAGTTGTCAATTTGGCTTGGTAGGCTTATTATACAAAAAAGCCATTTTCTCCACTGGGAGCTGTTTTCGGAGCCCATATGTTAGCTCCTGAGATAGCTCATAGGCTCCTTGGCTATCTCTAAACACTTGACTTTTTACTATACTAATTCGTTGGGGCAGGTTCTCTACAGTGACGCACCTCATTACGCTCACTGTTCTAAGAGACGGATTACGCTCGAACAAAACAGTGCGTCTTTTCCGCCTCGGCGGTATGACAATTCTTGTACTCATGCTCGTTTGTGTTCTTATACCCATTGGGTATACGGTGGCATTACTAGAAATCCCATCACATTTTCCGGTCTGGTGCCTCTATCATCCTAACATCGAATGGAAATTTGTCTACCCATGGTACCCTGAAGCTAGTGAGATTGTCACGAAAAAGCGTTCCAACCCTTTCTATGTAGCCGCCGTGCTAACTTTCCTCCTTTATTGTTTCGTAACGCGGGTCTTACTGCTCTTCTATCACGGCGTTGGTTTGTGTTCGCTCGTTCGTCGAATACCATGCGGTCGATCATGGAAGCTGATGAAGTCCTTAATTTTGAGGATAGAAGATAAGGAAGACTGCACAGTTTTTATAAAAGCGACTAAATGTGTCGTGTATAAGCTGGTTCGCTCTCTTTATGTGTTAATCTTTTCGGGCAATGACATGTATCGCTCACGAGCCTGGGAGGTACACCATCTCCCCGTCCAATTTGACACATTCTAACTGCTAAAGATCACTTGGTTGACCGCGACTCTTACGTGGGGAACTCTCAGATTGTTTTCGGCTCGAGCGGAAACATTTATTTCACATGGAGCAGCTGCCTGGTTTTCAGAATCTGGTTCTAACGGCGTCATTGAGATGCAGAATGCTTGGGGATTTGGACAGGTACTGTCCCTCGCGCTTTTAGTTTTGCCACTTGCTAATTTATTCGGTGAGCTGACCGGGTCTCCTACCTTGCATTATCCCTGTCTTAATCGGCCTTTTATCAAGAGTTTTCGTTGACAAGTGCCTTTCTAGATGCATTTTACTCAAACCACCCCACAGATGCAGTACCGGTACCCAGGGCTCCGTCGTCAGAGCAGCTCATGTCCACCAACGGGTTCTTTCAAGTTACAGCCAATCGTCCTCATGGCTCTCTCAATGCCACAAGCGCCAGGCATGACTTGTATGACAATCCATGTTATGGGAAGCTGCTTTGGCTTTACTATATATTTTCTCTCGAGATACTAGTGGACGTGGTTTTTGAATTTACAGAGATGACATACATGACATTCGCAGAGACTCTGGATTCTACAAGTTTCAATCAGTCGGAGGTAATGCTATTGGCACATGTCTGTCATGTTGCAACAGTCATCGTACTGCTATGGTTATGGATATTGATATTCATGGACCCAGATCTTCAACGCGTTTGGAAACGAGGAAGAATGGGGCGGATAATGAGGAAGAAACCGATCTCTATCATTTCGTGGACCCTACTCGTCGTCGTGATGCTTGTTTTATCCTTTGGGGTTATGGCATTAATTACATTTCACCATGGGCAATGGCCTGGCCCACCAATGCTATAGCTAACTATTAGCTGAAGGATTCTGCTAGCTGGATGATTCACCGGGTTGTTGAATGAAAAGGGACCTGGCGAAGTCGGTATTCGCCCAATGTACCCGAAGTGAAAGGAAGGCATCATTGAAAATAGTTGTAATTCTTTTTGAGTTGGCCGAGAAGACAGAAGGAAATTTCCATGACAATTAAAATAGGATGTTTCAAGAGCGTTGTAACTAAAGAAATAATTGAGGGAAAGAGGAGCCTCGAACAGATCTGCTTTCTCTCACTACCCTGCCGACTATTTCGAAATAACATACGCTTTGAGAAGTTGGGTGGATGGCATGCTGAACATTATAGAATCAAGGAAATGCGCCCCCCAATTTACCGTATGTAAGGGTACCGTACAAGGAGGAGCAGAGAGGGAAAAAGGGGGGTAGCACACGTGATATCGATTAGTAATGTTCTTGTCTTGCTCCTTGTTATCTTCGGGTGCTCCCATCCATCCCATCCCACTTCTCTTCCTCTTCTCCCAATGGCACTCAACAGTATATGCCGTCGGGCAGTTCCTCCAGTGAGCTTATTCTCTCTATCGCTCATGGCGAGACGGAAATCCGTAGTTATCAATCCACTCTGCAAGTCGCGTCTCCCTTTTCATCACCTATTCTCTGCTTCCCACTCGAGCTTTCGACGTATTTCCTCAATATTAATTCCGTCTTCTGATTCCTATTATACTTTCAAATCTTCAATTTGTACCACTTATTCAACATGGAAATTGGCGTGTTCATTCCAATCGGCAATAATGGCTGGCTCATTAGCACCAATTCCCCTCAATACATGCCCAGTTTCGAGCTGAACAAGCAAATTATTCAAAAGGCAGAGAAATACAGTCTTGATTTCGCTCTCAGCATGATCAAGCTCCGAGGATTCGGAGGAAAGACAGAGTTTTGGGATCATAACCTTGAATCCTTCACTCTAATGGCTGGTCTCGCAGCAGTCACTTCAAATATCAAGCTTTTTGCATCTACAGCTATCCTCACTCTACCACCGGCTCTCGTCGCGCGTATGGCGATAACTGTCGACTCGATTGCGCCTGGTCGATTCGGAATCAACATCGTGACGGGCTGGCAGGAAGCCGAATACAGTCAAATGGGTATTTGGCCCGGAAACGCGTATTTCGATTACAGGTATGATTATGCTACGGAGTACGTTCAGGTCATGAAGGAGCTCTGGGCAAAGGGAGTCTCGAACTTTCAGGGCAAGCACTTTACTATGAAAGACTGCAAGATGTCGCCGCAGCCATCGAAAGACATCAAGATTGTGGCTGCGGGCCAGAGCGGACGGGGCATGGAGTTTGCTTCTCAATATGCCGACTTTAACTTTGTTATGGGCGTTGGGATCAATACTCCGACTGCTGTTGCGCCTGCGAATGAACGTCTGATCGAAGCTGCCAAGCAGGCAGGAAGAGATGTGGGGGCTTACGTTTTGTTCATGGTCATTGCGGATGAAACCGATGAGATTGCTCAGGCGAAGTGGGATAGCTATCGCGAGGGAGCTGATGTAGATGCTCTTGCACGGATGGCTGACCAAGGGAGTAAAGATACAAAGGCAGATGGGAGCGCCACGGCGAAGACTATCAACCTTCCTGAAGGTGCAGTCAACTTCAACCAGGGGACTCTGATAGGATCGTATGCAAAGGTAGCTGGTTTATTGGATGAGGCAGCGGAGACTCCCGGAACGAAGGGTATCATGTTGACGTTTGATGATTTCCTTATTGGACTCGACAACTTTGGCGAGAAGATTCAGCCGTTGATGAAGAGTAGATCGAAAGTGGGAACAGCGGCTGCTTAAGTAGGTACTTAAAAACATAATGTGAACCCCATTATTCGATTCTATCTTATTACTCATCGCTGTCTGCAGATGATTAAACTCTAATTATCCCTTTTATAAAGTTCTATAAGGCCTTGGTAGACATCAGTTGTACAGTAGGAGAGTTGAGCTAACATAGAAAGTCGAAATTTGCAAACAAGCCACAAGCCGCCAGCACCATTTTCAGGGCATAAACCATGTCTGAAATATCCCATCCTACAATTGAACTCCATCTCAAACCTCTGAATAAATTGACATTCTTTC
Source organism: Lachnellula cervina (assembly GCA_007825325.1). Lineage (NCBI taxonomy): Eukaryota > Fungi > Ascomycota > Leotiomycetes > Helotiales > Lachnaceae > Lachnellula > Lachnellula cervina. The sequence continues at coordinate 34,776 of QGMG01000013.1, read as the reverse complement.
AAAACTCACACGTGACCGTGGGACAAATTTACACGAGGCTGACAAAAAGTGTCTCCTCAACCTCACTCCGAAGTCTTCCACTGACCACAATTCAGACACAATCGTGGAAGCAACACATCTGCCAGGATATCGAAGTACCAATGGCCACAAGATCAGCTCTGCGACCGTTATTACGGCCCAGAAAATTACAACGCCTCTCCGCGCAAACTTCTCGATATTTCTCCCATTCCATGCAAAGAGCAGAGCCCCCACCACAACCCGCGACTAGTAACGAGAGAACGACCCATTTTGGATTCGAGACGGTAGCTGAGGCTGAGAAGGAGGCTAGAGGTACATGTGAAGCTTCAATGGCTTGGAGACAGGGCTGATAGCAATGGTAATAGTTGCGGGAGTCTTCGACAATGTAGCAGCCTCGTACGATACCATGAACGACTTCATGTCCCTGGGAATCCACCGTCTATGGAAGTAAGCCTATCCATTCCCCATACCATAGCATGCTACTCCACTCTCTATTATTATTCTTTCCCCATAACTGACAAAACAACCCCCCAGAGACCACTTCGTCCGCTCCATCAACCCCGGCCTCTCTACCTCCACCACAACCTCCCCTCAGCCGGCTGGACAATGCTCGACATCGCCGGCGGCACCGGCGACATCGCCTTCCGCCTCCTCGACCACGCCACGCACATCAACAACTCCCCCGCCTCCACCATGACCATCTCAGACATCAACGCCTCAATGCTCGCCGAGGGCCGGAAACGCTCCCTCGCCACCTCGTACGCCAACTCGCCGCGCGTCTCCTGGCTCGTCGCGAACGCAGAGAAGCTAGACACGATCCCCAGCAACAGCATCGACTTGTACACCGTTGCGTTCGGCATCCGGAACTTCACGAATAAAGACGTGGCGTTGCGGGAGGCTTATAGGGTGTTGAAACCAGGTGGGGTTTTCGCGTGTTTGGAGTTTAGTGGTGTGAAGAACCCGTTGCTGGATGCTGTTTATAAGAGGTGGAGTTTTGGGGCTATACCGTTGATTGGGCAGTTGGTTGCGGGGGATAGGGAGAGTTATCAGTATTTGGTCGAGAGTATTGAGCAGTTTCCTAAGCAGGAGGAGTTTAGGGATATGATTAAAGAGGCGGGCTTTGTGGTTCCTGGGAAGGGATGGGAGGACTTGACGTTTGGAGTAGCGGCTATCCATAAGGGTGTAAAGCCTGTTGAGAAGGTGTAGGTTGCTGCTGTATGTTTATATTGAGATGTATTATATGTATATAGTAGCTGAGAGCAAATCACAATACGTTCATAATCATGTAATACAAAAAATACAAAAGATTTGTAGTATTTTCTAAGCCGTTCACACTTACACAATCAACCGAATCCACCAGCCAGCGCTCTTGATTTTCTGGCAGAACTAGAATACACGCAACGCTCTCTGAAGCAAGTGATGCAATAATAGGGATCAAAAGTACAGAGAGAAAAGCTATCATCGCTCCCACATATATTGTGAAGCATAAGCTGGTTAAACTCCACCTCCGTCCCAAATCATAACCTATGGATAGTCGGCCGATGAAATTCGATGGCCATTAATATCTTCTGCTCACAAATAGTGAGGATTAAAGAAGATGATGTACTGGAAAGCGGACTTTTGGAGGAAAGCAAGGGAATATCGAGTCGAAACGTGAAAGGGTAGTTTAAGCGTCGCCAGCGGCTGGGGTCGCGCTCGCTGGGGCTGGAGAAGACTCGGTTTTGAATCCTCGGCCACGTCCTCGACCTCGTCCTTCACCACCTCGTCCACCCCTTGGTGCTCCACGACCTCCACGGCCGCCGCGTCCGCCTTCGCTATCACTCGCACCACCGCCACTGCTTCGGTATCCGCCTTGTGGAGTGTTTGAACTGCCACCTCTGCTGCTGGCCCATGTGCCGGCTCCGCCACGGTTTCCGGCAAATGTCTTGTTCTCTCTTTGCTGGAAGATCTTGACGAGTGGCCGACTTCTGTCTTCACTTGATCGTGACTTGACATCATCTGGAAGATTGGCAAGAATGCTGTCTCTCTCCTCTGCAGTCTTGAAAACAACCACCTTGTTCGATTGACCCCACTTATCAATGCGGACAATCTTGGCCTTGTCTTCCTCTTTGAACAATTCTTGGACAGCCTCATCTGAAGTAACGTTCATGACGAAAAGACCGATGATGGCCTCCGTCTGATTCTTGGGTCCAGGCGATGAAGCATCAGCTGTACCATTAGATGTTCCGTTTGTGGCAGCTGGTGTGCTGGCTTTCTCATTTTCCTTGTTGGAAGTTGGGAGATTGACAACATTAGATTGAGGTTGGGGGGTAGCCGGCTTAGGAGCTGGCGAGTCGTTAGGGGGGCCTCTGGGTTGTGTTTGGTTCTGCTGGCCACGCTGTCCTGGAGCGAATGGAGCAGGCGTTGTAAGAGGGACCGCAGGATTTCGTTGTGCCGGACCTGTTGGAGCAGAAGCTACGAGAGCATTGCTTGAACCAGGAGTTCCAGATCCAGTGGATGGGGCTTGAGCAAGTTGTTGAGGGGGTTGATTTACATGGCCTTGCTTGGCTCCTCGGTGGGCAAAGTTGAATCCTTGAGCTCTCATCTCGGTACCAATTCTTCCATCTTGGACCTCCAGAACTAACCATCCGAAAGCCGCATCAGCCAAATTGAAGTTCCACATGTTCTTGAAAGCACTTTCGTCAACCTGTCCAGCGGCACTAGCATTCGCTCCCCCAACAGGGCCGCCAAATGGATTTCCACCAAGAGCAGTGCTGGGCATCTTGTCGACTACTCCAATTGCATTGTTTAGTAAGTTTTGCTGCGCCTCATTTTGCGAAATGGCAGGCTGGACCTCCCCCTTCACAGTCTCCCATACATCATTGAAAGATGCCTTCGAAGCCGCTAGCTTTCCGCGGTAATGATCCAACGTGGGATTGACGCTGAACTCATTGTAGGAACTACCATATCGGAAATGTAGACCTGCGGAGATCGAGAAATCGGCCTTTAGGGTGACAGACAGCTGGTTCAGGAGACCCTCACGGGCTGGGGATGCGTGGGTGATGAATATGCGTGTCTCCGTGGGATCATAGACTCGGTTCGCAACATCGACCAGTTCGCCCATCTGTAAGAGTGTTGTCCACATAGTGCCTTGACCTCCCGCAATCGTAGTTCTTCCCTCGCCATTATCGAACAGCTTATGCATAACCACCGCGCCACCAAGACCAAGCAACCTCAATTTTACGCCACCGATCTCCAACAGCATGGACTGGTTCTCATCGATGATGTGGAGCTTATTGACCTTGTATTCTTTAGACCGGAACTTCTCCAGTACTCGCACATCTTCGCATGCACCCCAAACTGTGTAGACTGGAACATCGAGCTTCAGGCTGCCGTCCAGGAATTGGGGTAGCTCGGATAGAGGAAGTTCGCTGGGTTGGAACCGTTGCTTGACTGGGCCGCCTGGTGCGCTGATAGCCTTCTTCACGTTTTCTGAGATGAGCGGTGAATATTGGGCGACGTGCTTAAGGGTCCTGAAATGGTCAGCTTTGTAGGCGGCGGAGCGAAAGGCATGAAGTTTTTCTCACTTTTCTGCAATACGATCCAGTGACGTGCTATCGTAGAAACCGAAGTCTCCAGTGTGAATGATGTGATCCGCGCGTGCTTGTTTCGCCAGCTCATTTAGAGATCTCAGGTTTCCTATCCAAAGGTCAGCCTTAATATTGACTTTGACCCTGCTTCAGTCCCATCTCACCTCGCACGTCTGCTACGCAGAGAACTCTAACTCCCCCGGTCTGTATAACTCTACCATTGTTGGGGAGTAAAGGCGCAGCTCCAGGTAGACCGCCATGGCCTCCGGCAGCGCCGTTTGGGATGTAGGCTGGATTGTTGTAGTTGTGGGGGCGCTGCTGTGAGAAAGGCATGTCAGCTTCAAACTTTTCCCCCCCGAACGTGAAATCTCGAGTAGGCAAGAGTCTGGGGTTGAGATAGATGCTTTTGGGCATGCGATGTATTGCTGAAGGAGAAGAGATGCTGTTGATGCACGGGTTGAGGGACAACATACAGCAGTCATGATTTTAGAAGAAGGTAGTCAAGTCGCAGGAGGATTGGGAACAAGTAAAGAATCTTTATGCGCTTAAACCAAGAAGGAGAAGAAGCTGCGGGTTCAAAAAATGTCTCTGCGGATGGGATTGATGGATGGGAGGAGGAAGGTTTGTTTCTTTTTTTGTGCAGGAAGGTGAGCAAGCAAGCGGTCGTGATTTCTACAGGCAGAGCTTTGAAACGCGTATTGATTGGCTATCGTAAATAAAAAGCGGGTCTTTCTAGACTTTCAAGGGACCGACAATCGACTCAACTTCCCCTTTGAGCTTTCTTCCCCAACAGCACTTCAAAATATATCTTCCACAAAGATTCAAACATGCTTCCCATGTCCTCTTCGGTTGCCTACTACTACGACTTCATTGTGGAAAAACAGTCATCGCACTCCCTTCCTTGCATCCAAAATTCAATTTCTAAACTGCGGTGAATAATAAAGGGGGAATGACTCGAAGGAGTTAGCGATGGTTTGTATTGTCGTATCTGTATGTTGGGCAAGATAAGTGAGAGCTCCAAATTTCTACAGGCAACCACCATACCCCAGAGGATAATTTCCTACCCTATTGAGTGTGGAGGAATAGCGGTCTTTTTCGCGGTACACTACCTGAGCCATTGTCAGTCAATCTTGAGATATTCGTGAGAGGAAAGCACGCAAGTCCACCCCTAACTTAAAGAGCGAGTTGTTCTTTACAGTTTCATGTGAGAACTCGAGCTGAGAAGTTCTCGGCACATAATGAGCTTATGACTTTCATGAAAGCTCGATCGATGTTGTCATAAGGCTGAAAGCAAGACATGATGGGCTTGTGCTCTGAGATATTTTGAGCTCTTTGATTCATTCGAGATGTAGGGATAGTGTCCCTCGCCATTATTCTTTACTTGATGCATATTTACGAGTTATGCGACAGTTCGCGAAGTAACCAAGAGGGGCACTCAGAATCACTCAACATACTCATGTTTGTGGGTCTGAGGTTTGGCAGACTAGCATGCCATAGCCCATCATGACCCCCCAGGACGTGACTGGATCTGGTCCGTCGAATGCGGTGCGAAATCAGTCGGCTAGAATTAGCTATTTAGATCTAACACTGTTTCACCCAATTGCTATTTTGAGGTTTTAGGGCAGTCATGAAGATGGACTTGTGTTTGCACCAAGGCTCATTGCTAGCATTATGAACACAATACCTTTATCGACGACGCTTACATGGGTCGCAGCTTTAACATTTTTCATACCGGTGCCGGCGAGAACTGCTTTTCAGCACTCGCTAGAAGACTATATGCCCTTTTTGAGAACGACAACTACATCGACGCTATTGAAGTCATACAGATCGTTGCCAAACAGTTTGTTACCCAAGAGAACGACACTGGGCCAGCTTCTATGAAACTCATTAGGGACCTGCACTGTTTGGATGTCCCAAGAATTGCTGCAGCTTCGAGTTCTTTCTCACAGCTAGTACGATCTAGACGTTTGAAATGGCTGAAACATGACATTGCTGGCAGTGAAATTCGAGATCATTGGGGCCAGCTGATGAGAGACCCAACTCCAGATAATATTAACGGAATATTTTCAGCAACATGGTCATTGAAACTCCATACGCGATGGGATTGATCCCGAGGGTACATTTCTTTGCAGGTGGCAGCATAAGGTACTACCGCCAATTTCGACTTGAAGTCAACTAGCGAATATATGCTTGCTGGAGTATCCTGTCAGTATTTTGATCAAGAATTGGAATTCTGCAGACGTTAAGAAACTAAATTGATGCAAATATAGTCCAAGGGAAATGATCTAGATGGAAGTCCATCAAGCTCTACCAGACCACGTATAAGCTAACCACATGGGTACTGTAGGCAGGCCTAAGCTTGCTTTATTCGTACTCATTTTGTTTCGGAAACTTGCTTGAGAATATTCTCCGAGACAGTAAGAATAACTGCTCTTTGAATGTTAGTCACCTGCATAGTTCCCCGCTTCGATGCTGACTTTGCCCTTGAATGAAGCTGTGAGGTCGGTTCGTACATCGAGATACCCACTTTTCGATCCCTGCTCCTGCATGTACTCAAGTAACGCCAACGCCACGCTACTGCCGCCATCAGATTTACGGGGTCGATACTTGTACAGTATCGATCGCGAGAGCGAGCTCCATTCCCCTCCTGTCTTCAACATTGCGCGGACTTCGTGGATGTCCGTATGGGAATGCTGTGCGACGAGAGCAGAAGCATACGTAATGGTAGTAAGATACTAAGATCAGCTCACCTGGAGCTACCGCTAAGTAGTTATATTTCCTATTCAAGGTGTTGTAGCTGTTCGGCCCACCCATCGATACATTTTTGACTTGTCTTCTGTTTAACAACCACTTCTCTTCTTAGCATTTTCCTTCCTTGGTTTCTCAAACTTCTTCTGTCAAGCTGCTTCGATCAGATTTTGTATTTCAAAGCAGCAGCAGCAGCAATGGTTAAACATGATAAAGACCTCAACCCCATCCACCCTTCTGTTCTTTCCTCCCTCGACCCAGCCTTCATCTCCCTATACAATGAGCATGTAGCTCCTATCCCCAACAAACCCATCGACCTCGACTTCTTACGCACAAAATATTCCACCCTCTATTCATACGGTACAGCGCCGGCTCCAGAAGCCGCAAGGACATATGATTCGAAAGTGCCAGGCCATGAAGGAGCAGAGATCGACGTAAGGGTATACGAGCCTGCTACTCCCGGGCCGTGGCCTGTACACATTGATTACCACGGCGGAGGTAACAATACGCCGTGACCTTGGAGGAAAGTGCTGATATGGCAACAGGCTGGAGTCTAGGCGACCTCGACACAGAAGCCCACATCTGCAAACACATCGTAGCCGTCGCCTCCGTAGCAGTAATAGACATATCCTACCGTCTCATCCCCGAGCACCCCTTCCCAACCGGAATCCTCGACTCCTTTGCCGCGCTGCAATACATAGCCTCCCCTGCGGGCGCGCAGCAGTTCAACATCGACCGCAGCCAGATCTCAGTTGGCGGCCCCTCAGCAGGCGGCAACATCGCGCTGATAATGGCGCATCTTGCTCGTGATGTCGGCATTTCTCTAAAGCTTGTAGCAGCGGGGACTCCGACGGTAGATGATGTGAGCAAATACACTTGCGCATCCCAGAGTCCGTACCCCTCGATGACGAGCATGGAATTCGCGCCCACGCTCAACTGGGCGCGTTTGAAATGGTTTGATATGCTGAGATGGTGTAAAGATGCCGAAGAGAGGCAGCAGCAGGTGAGTGACGTGGGGTGGTTTGCGGACTTGATGAAAGCGCCGCGTTTTTGAGGGACTGCCGAAGACGGTGATTTATACGGCAGGGTGTGATCCGCTCAGGGATGAGGGGGAGGCGTATGCGAGGAGGTTGGTGGAGGCGGGTTGTGACGTTACTTTGAAGAGATTCTTGGGGGTTCCGCATCCGTTTATGCATTTGGATGGTGGTATGTTGTGCTCTCTTTCTGGTGAAACTTTGCTGACTGACTTTGCAGCTCTCCCTCAAGGAAAACAGTATATTGAAATGTTAGCTGCGGAAATTAAACACTGTTTATGTTAAGATATTGAAAGTTCTAGTAAATGGAGCTTTGCTATTTGAGTATTAAGATTATGTAGTATTTGGCCCTCTGCTGAGCCCCAAGCTTGTAAATACATTGAAATGTTGGAGAAGAGATGGGTATCATTAATTAAAAAGTCATAGGTCCGCTAGTCAATGCCGCTATGCATCAATACAAAAGTGCCATAGATGTGACACTGGTTAATAATTCAAGCCGTCGATCCTGGAATCCCCGCAATGCTCCTCTCTCAACACAATCTGCGTTAAGCATCAATTTGCATTCGTGGTCCTCTTGTAAATCATAAACGCAGCCAGCATGGCGCATCCCGTAGCTCCAAGAGCAACATATAAACTCGTACGATCGGGAGCTTCCTCTTCGCTCTTTGGGAAGGCCGAGCTAGGATTCGTAGCCGCTTCCGCTAGCGTAATGAATAGCTCACTAATGCTATTCCATGTAACACTGACATGCAACGGGGCGTTCATGTTCAAGCTCATAGTGTATTCATCTGGCTGCACTTCTGACCTCTGCGTTGTTTTGTCTTGATCCGCTTTCAACGCCGTGTAGATACTTGGGAGCTCGTCGAGCTGAGGGTACTTTGCTCGTAACGAGACGATGTGTGAGAATGAGTCTGGATCCGAAGAGTCGTAGGTGTAGCATATTAGATCGCAAGCATCTAACTTTGCTTGATTCTCTAGGATTGCGGGCTCCAGGTTACCAAGCTCTTCTAGGATGAGATAGCATTGCTTTCCACCCTGCAATTCAACACTATTGACTGCTGAACGCGGTCTCAACGTTGGCCTGTAGAGAGTATCAAATGGTCGGTTGAGAAAGGCATCTAGGAGAGATGATTTGCCTGATGAGCCAGCACCAAGGACATAGCAGAGAACAACATTTCTCTCTACGCGGCCTGGACGGCGCCTCCGTTTCCGAGACTTGGTAATTTTGAGGGCCGAGGCAGTCGAGTCTCGGGGATTTGGAGCTTCGAAGCCCAAGTACGCCAGATATGCTAAAGTGGTAGTTGGAGAAACGAAAGTAGTCATTGACCACTGGGCTAGCCATCCCTGGAGAGTGATATGGCCGGCCTCGTTCCGGACGGTAGAGGACGGAAATGAAGTTTCCAACCAGAAAGGTGGTTGTCCTGGAGTAGGGGCAAATAGCGAATCCAGCTCAGAATCGTTCAGCCCACCATCGTTGTCCTGATCAAAAAGTAGGAAAAGGTCGACAAAAAATCGGTAACCAGCAGGACTCAGTTCGGCTGATGAGTATTCCGGGATGTCAAACTTGGGATGAAGGAAGCTGTCTTTCAAGCTTAAACTATCTGTATACTGGTATTTCCGCAGAATGATCCATATGGTCTCATGCCTCCCTTTCTCAGCAAATATCTTGTTCAGATGAATAAAGCCGCTCTGGTCAATCCCTTTCTGGATATCGGAATTTGGTGAAGCCCGACTTATAGAGAATTTGATATTTTCAAGATCAACGTCCGGTAATGGTTTCTCGAAACATTTTGCCTGGAAATCGTGCATCTCTTGATCGTTCAAATACCCGTCTTGATCCTTATCGGATAGATAGAATATTCTCTTCAAAGCGGCCACTGCAGCAGGTTTGAGGTTGCCCTCCTTGGAGTCGAAAAGAGGTGCGATTGGATGTGTGACAGCCTTTTGGCAGAGGAAGAAGACCTCATTAACATTATGGTGTTCCCGGGCGCTCGTCCGTATGCAAGAATCTATCTCCTTGAACTCCGCCATCACTGGCAACATCTCATCCTCCACCACCTGTGCTGTATTCCCGTTTGTCGGCAGATCTGATTTGTTCGCGCATAGAACCACCGGTACGTTGACTCCAAGGGAGCGGAAGTAGGGCATCCAGAACAAGGCAACTCGCTCATAGCTATAGTGGTCGGAGTAGACTAGTAATATGACATTCGATTTCCGGATCTCCTTTCGCAAGGTATTTCGTTCTTGTGGTAACGCCGAGGTATCGACGATGGTCGTGGTGACATTTTCGGGAGTCCCAATACTGGGAGGGATTGTGATCTGAGGGAGGACGGATTGGATTTTGTTGGTCACGAAGACATCCTTCACCAGAGAAGTAATCAGACTGGATTTCCCGGTAGCTTCGTCTCCGCAGACACAAATGCGGACTGGTGAGTGTAAGGTAATGCTTCATATGGGAGCTGGAAGGGGGATGACAATACCTGTAGCCATGCTGGTTTCGTTTTCGTTTCAGCCTCGCAGGACGCGGCTGTCCATTCCAGATGTGCACGGGAGGAAAAGGAGACAGGGGAAGGAGCTGTCCTGTACAAGTATTGTAGGATGTCTCTTTTCGGTGGGCGTTGCCGATCGTGCGTCTAGCTGAAGTAGGTAAGATTAGAGCAGGCTTGCTTCGCACAAGGGGGCAGTTCTAGGTTTTAGTTGCGTCGTTTCCAGGGTTGTGGTTCCGTGTAGTGAGAGATGTTCCAAGATTGTCCTGGCGTGGTGTGAGTTCAGGGTGTGGGCTACAGTACAGTACTGTACATACTGTACATACAGTACTATACTTTCTCCGCATTTTACTAACTCCGACTACTGTACGATACAGTAGTACAGTGCAAGGCGATCCTTCTGATCCTTCTGATTTCTTTGTACGAGTATGGGTTTAGTATATCTTCATGCTCCTTCCTATAGCATGCATACCTTGTCCTGCAGTACGTTACGCTCTTCCTAAAAATTGAATTGACCGGTTACCGATCTTCCTGCCTGTACATAGGTATTAATCCATGTATACGTACTACTTGCTATCCGCTTCTAGCGCTTCTCCAGAGTCAGTTACATAACCCATCCCGCACCCCACTCCTGTTGATGCATTGCACTCCAGGGCTGTGCTTGCCCTTCACAGCACTCTCTACAGCACACTACCCCGCACCCCTACTGTACCTTGCATTCCAGCTCCAGGCCCTTCCTTAAGTTACTTGTACATAACACATCCCCAAACATTTACGCTGTATCTTGAGCCTCTGCCACCCCTTCTCTCATCCCCCCCCCTCCCATATACGTCTACGTGTTGAGATTTGGTCTGCACTTGGCAGACTCTACGGGGCGCCATGTTGTATGTCCCCCCTCAGCTACATCTGGGACCCGTTGGCGCAGATCACTGATAGAAATGACAGTGTTTTACCACCGCCCCCCAGATACCCATCCCAAGCTGCCTACAACTTGGCCGTTCAAAATGGACAAGCAGCGCCTATGATCGAGACGAATAACATCCTATCACACCCGACAGGACCAGAATACCAACTGGTTGTTGGTGAAGGTACCGCGCGGCGCATTTGGCACAAGAACACAGGAACTAAAAGTAATGGCAGGAACATATACCTTAAAGGACGACTTACACCTCGCGACTCCTCCGCCCCATCCCTCCGAAGCCCCCGTTGTGAATCCGAATCCTCTTGCAACAACTCCACAACCGGCTACGGCTGGGACCAAACTGTCTCTTCTATCATTGAGTTCCAGAAGCTCGCCGCCCTTCTTATATAGAGTGGGGACGAACCAGAGCACAAGATCAAACCTCAATTCTAGCATACAGGAACATCCCGGCGAAGGAAGAGCATCTGGTGACCAATTTCCTCCCAGTAGCGATGGCGGAGATACCTCAGCGACTGGCAGTGCTAGAGCAACACTCTCTATTGGCTCCGCACCAGCTTTTGGAGAGGGAAATACTTTCCTTTCTGCCACTAGTAAGGATACTGGGAAACGACGGAAACCAAAGAACAATATTGCAAAGAGCAATTCTTCCTTTATCTCAAGATGCATTGTCCACGAAAACCTGGCCAAGAGGTTGCAGGATCGTCCCGCAGAAGGATATTTTGCCTTTGCAAACATTAATCGAGCATTTCAGTGGATAGACTTAGCTTCTCCCCAGAAAGTATAGGAACTGTCTTCCAGTCTTGATGAAGCAGTGGTTGACAATAGAACAGGCCGAACACTTGACTAAAATTCTTTTCACTAAAGGGCATTGTCTTTGCCACGATATTAACCAGGTGACCAAAAGCCAAAGTCATATCGATCTTATAATGGGGTTCTCGACTGGTGAAATTATCTGGTATGAGCCTATATCTCAGAAGTATACTCGACTGAACAAGAATGTTAGTTGAATCTGATCAACTTCCAATGCAATTGCTCACTTCGTTTTTTAGGGGTTAATTAATGCAACTCCAGTGTCCGAGATTCGATGGATTCCTGGCTCAGAAAACTTATTCCTTGCGGCACACATGGATGGTTCCCTGGTTGTATACGACAAAGAGAAAGAAGACTTTCCTTTTTCACCGGACGAGCATAGTTCTCCCACTAATGACAATTCTGAAACTTCTAATGGCGAGAGTGATTCCTCCACCAAACTTCAGATTGACAAATCTGTGCATTCCAGGAATCAGAAAACCAATCCAGTCTCATTCTGGAAGTTATCAAACCAACGAATAAATGCATTTGCATTTTCTCCGGACAATAGGCACATTGCTGTGGTGTCTGAGGATGGCGTTTTGCGGATAATTGACTATCTCAAAGAGGAGTGGGTAGCCCAATAACTGGTAATATCAGTTGCTAATATTCTCAGACTTTTGGATATATTTTCGAGCTATTACGGTGGACTTCTCTGCGTATGCTGGTCGCCAGATGGAAAATACGTGCTTACTGGCGGCCAAGATGATTTGGTCTCGATATGGTCTGTCGCAGAAGCGATGATAGTTGCCCGATGTCAAGGTCACCAATCTTGGGTCACCGCTGTGTGCTTCGATCCATGGAGATGCGATGATAGGAACTATCGATTTGGCAGTGTAGGCGAAGACTGCCGGCTTCTTTTGTGGGACTTCAGCGTCGGTATGCTGCACAAGCCAAAAACAGTAAGTATTTTTAATGGTTGAGTATAGGGAGAGGAAAGTTGCTGATTTGTGAATAGTCGTCTGTAAGGCAAAGAGGAAGTATATCCTCACGCCTCGCCAATCCGCTGCAGCGAGCAGAGACTCCAAACACAACTGCAAGTAAGCTTAGGTCAAATTCTGTTGTTTCTGTTGACGGAGAATATGAGCATACGATCCAACATGATGTGGAGCCAAGGGCAACTACTGCAACGCTGCCACCTGTTATGGTAATCTCCACCCTAACAGTATATACATGGAAATCGTACTGAGAAGCTTTAGTCCAAAGTTATAGATCCAGATCCTCTATGTTGGTTGGAATTTACCGAAGAATCCATAATTACTAGCTGCAAGAGTGGTAAGTGCCTATACACCTCACCTGGTCCTTTGCCCTAATTAATTTGGCAGGACATATTCGCACATGGGACCGACCACGGGACTCGAGCGATAGTGATGTAATTTCTTCCTCGACATAATGCTCTATCTACCAAATATTGAATCTACCATTTATGTCTTAAGCGGGGATATAACCTGTCAAAATGCATTTTCTTTATGATACACTTTGCTGACCTCTCACCCAAAATCTACTCAACTTCAGACGAAGCGGGAAGAGTCATATCATTTCAGGTTTCAGGCAAGCCAAACAAATCCAACAAAAAGCCACAGGGTGTAATTTCTCCATTCCAAAATCAAAGAAACCCCCTTACGTCCCGATTTATTGCCACCCCACCTTCCGGGCAACTGTCCTTCGTTCCTCCTCATCTTGTCCATTCCCCTCTCAAAAACAACGAAAATAAAAATGCTCTTTATTCTGTGGGGCGTATTCCTTACCTCTCTAAACATTGTACGGGCTAGAAGAATGGACGTGGTTACAATGACAGTGACCAGCACCATCTATTCAACATCAACGGTATACTCGACTCTCACACTCGAACGCATAACGATGATCGACAAAAGTACCCAGAACCTAAGTTTCACCCGGACAGTCGACTCGAGACCTATAACATCATATCTCCACATTGCCTGCGCGAAGCAAACGTGCCCAGTATCACACATTACGCACACGGTGTGTCCTAGTGAGAATCAAGTATTGACCGCCACGGAAACTGCCAAGCAGATGCCCCTCACGCCAACCAATGTAGCAGGGGATACGTCAGCCATGGGTCGGACTGTCACTTTGGAAGGGGGTGGTAAAGCGATTGTTTACACAATCACATCCGGGACCAGGGACAAAACAGCTACAGCATAGGACAGGGATGCTACTCTTCTGGGGATATGCGTATCCGCATTGAGGCTTGGAATAATGTAGACGGCGCTTATACGCCGAAGTCATCAACATCGTTGACATAGCACTTGGACTATGTTCGAGCTGTGTGCTGGACTAGAAGTCCAGACGCATTTGAGATACGATGGCTCGCAGGCATGGGATTTGATTTGCAGGAGTTATCTGTTTGGAACTTTCGGAATGCCTGCTATCATGTCACAAGTATTTCTTTTAGCATCTGGGGGTAATTTTTCCTTCGAGGGCTCGTGTTAGCTAGCGATATATGTAACAGGCAACTACGCGTAAACAAAAAGTATTACTTCCCCTCCGTCCGGGTAAATGCAACCCACCTCACTCCCAAGCCGTCACACGGCGCATAGCCTATAAATTATCTCCTAAAGAATGTGGCAAGCGTAAAATACCATGTGTTTCGGTTTCCTTTGACCTCAACTCTATCTAAATATACATCAGAATTCCAACATCTTTCCTACGCAGTACTAGCATTTTCGAAATACTTTGCTCAGCCAATATGGGCAGCCAGCCTTCAGGAAAACCCACATTACATTCTGAGCAAGAAACAAAAGTCTGATTTTATACAACGGCACACTTGGCTATATGAACCCCCCCCAATGCTCACACACAAACAACAAAATAAAACGGAAGGAGTTGGGGAGATTGAAGAGTTTGTGAAGATTGATTGATTGGAATATATACAGTACTGTGAATTCAATAAATATCCGGAATATAATAACCAAAATCCGTCAAATAGTAATCAAGCATCGCACGACGCAAGCGTTCTAACAAGACGTCCTCGTCATCAACATCCCTTTCCTCCGTATCCGCTCGACGCATCTGCAACATCGCCCGGATGGCAGCAATACACGAAACGAAACTCATCTCCACTCCACCCCAGATTCTGTCTACACATCCAAGGACCCAGCTCCCCAGGTCGAGGAGACAGATGCAGAGCGCCAGCATGCCTATAGCTAACTCTGTAAGTGCAAGCCAGGAGAAGCCGTCCTCGCTTACAGCCCTCCAGAACACAAGCTCCACGAACCCCTTCCACGCCGCACCGAGATTCTCTGCTTCTGCTTCTGCATAGTACGTCGACATCGCCGACCACGAACCCAACAGGCACGCTAGACCCGCTACCAAGGGCGCGAGCCCGTACTGCAACAGCAGCCTCTCTTGCCAGAAGCGATTGTCTGGGTCGGGGTCTCGCAGCGCGCCTTCGAGAACGTCTTCGTGTGCCAGGATGAAGGAGGCAGCGACGTTGACGATGAGCGCGATTGTGAACGCGAATTTGAGGCCGTATATGGATGCTAGGTAGAGGTGGATGCCTTCGATGGCTACGTAGACCCTCCAGGTTGGCAGTCTGTCGACGCCGCGCTGGGCTCGTCTCTGGGGGTTGTGGTCGAGGAGGACGACGTAAGCGGTGATTAGGAGTAATATCATGCAGGCGACCCCAATGGAAGTGTAGGTATGATGGATGCGATTCATGATCTCGGCCTCGCCATTATGAGATGATAGAATGATGTTCTCGATGGCGTCTAGAATTGCATCGCCTCCGGAAGATGAAGATGCTGTCAGAAATTCTTCGAACTCCTGAGCGCACGCGGCCGTCACGGCCCGCGTGCAGTCGAGAGCCATGTTCAAGGTTAATCCAGCGACTGAAATTTGAGAAACGACCAAAGAATAATTTTGGTAGTCGAAAATGTCAAGCTCTAGTCTTCGATTTGTTAAAACAAAAAGTCCTTGTGATTGAGATTTTGATAATCCTTGAGTTGTAGATGAAAGAATGAAAGCATAACTAGGCGGGCATATTTAGAGCATAAGGATGTCAGTCGATATTGTAATATTGTGCATTCAACTAAGTGGTAAGTCATAAGTCACGATCCATAAACTGCTTAGCTCAGGGTCGTTCCGTCGTTACCAGCATTTCGATGCTCCCACTATGAACTTGATGTCATTTTCAGAAAAACTTCTATACGAAGTAGGTTCTTACATCAAAGATATATAGCTACTGTCTGAGCATTGCTTTGGTAATGAGAATAGTTCGGCGAAGGGATTGGTGGAAGTATCAATGAATCTTAAACCTAGAATCACAGGCAAGGGGAGGAGACTCCCTCTGCCTTAGCAATTCTGCGTTGTTCCATGGCTTGGAAGACACTTAATATTAACATGGAAATTGACAATACAGCTGAGGCAGTATGCAAAACCAGTGGGCATTTATATTAGTGTAGAATAGCGGTCCGCCCCTTGCATACCTACTTTCAGGATGCGGCAAAGGGCACTGGTACTGGACTGGTGGACGGGGACGGGCACAATCAGTTTGCCTAATAAATGAGGCATAAAGTCTAACTGGGCCGGTGTCGCCAAGACAAGGTACCTACTACAGATGCATGTGTGACTACCACAAGGGTAACTTGCCGAGCTTGCATCTTCGCTTTGCACAGGAAAACAGGGTATTTTAAAGTTATGACAGGCAAGAATTATCAGCGAGCTGATGGCTTACACTACTGCAAGTCAGGGCGTGTGGGGACATTTCCGTCCCTGCATAGTTTGGGGACGATAGAAGCAGCCTGGTACATGTACGAGCCGGAACCTATCTCAACCGTATCTGAATCCCAGACCGATACAGTAACAGACATTGAAATCAAAAGATTATTGCACACTGTGCGAGAATGACGAAACCGATGACGACAGTGGCTCAAAAGTACGAAATGCAACAGAAAATTGAAATTTGGTTGTGAAAGAGGTTCGAGCTACCCAAGCCAAGTACCCGCGCCCGCGATAGCTACCCAGCTACCTAGCCAACGCTAGTTCTTCTTCGATGGGCACAATCGCTGGTACGCTAGTTCAGCTTCAAAGTGTAACGTGCAACAAATTCTCATTAGGTGCTGTTTTGTCCTAGTCCACAACGGGGACTTCCATAACTCCACTTCCAAAAAACTGGCTGATGGTACCAAACCTGTCATCGCTCCGCGCTAGTGCGTCGAGAAACATGTCATGTTTATCAGCGCTCTCTTCCTGGGCTCTTCTGACGGCGCGAATAGTATCGTTCTCCTTTCGACACTTGGGACACTCGCCCTCTACATTTCCATCTTCATCAAGCTGCACGTTGATGCAGTGCTGATGAAAGCTGTGCTTGCAGAGAAAATGCACAGTGGGCAGATTTAGTGGCAGGGAACAGAAAGAACAGCGTGTGTTGTTGTACGTTTGGGGCTTTGTTGCGAGGTCGGTAATTTCTTGCCGCTTATCGTGAGTCTCATTGCGATATGAATCAATCAGCTGTCGGTTGGAAGCGATCTCCTTCCGCTCACGTTCGATGGTCTGCTGAAGGTAGGTTTTAATCATTCCCATCGTCGCTACAGCATTCGTACTCAAAGTTTGGATAACTTGCAATGGTGCCATGAGGCGATCATTGTTGATTTTCTTCAGCACAACGTCGAGCTCATCCCCAGCTTCCTCAAGAATCCGTGGGTCCGACGTGAAGTAAGATAGAGCAGCTGGATAGAGCTGTGGTTCTTCTGGGCCGTATTTTCGAAGCGCTTTGATGGCGCCGCGAGTGTCTTTGGCTGAAGTATAAGAACGGAAGATATCAAATCGAAGTCCGGCTTGCTCGCGAACAAGAGTAGTGCCATCCCGGAAATTCGATAGATGAGACAACAGAAGAACGTTGGAAGTATCAATTGGAATATCCTTCCCTTCGATAAGCTTTTTAGCTTTGGCTTCCCACTCTTCTCTGTTGTCGCCTTTCTTTTCGTTGGATTTATGCAGATACATTTCAAATAAAGTTGTGTAAAGATCGATTTTATCGCGCTCCTTGAGGTCCTTTTCTTTGATACAAGCTTCCAAGAAGACTATGAATTCATCCGGATGGTCAACGAAGGATGAGAACGCAGTCCTTGGCTGTGGCGATGTATAATGAGGAGCCGATACTTGATCTGCGCTTTCGACGATTTGGTTGTCACTGACAGTAGTAGCAATGTTGTCCTGGGCAGCTGGGGATTCGACAGCCGAGGCATTCATATAAGGTAATGGCAGGAGGTCTTTCAGGTTTTGTACCGCATTTACCGCTCCAGCCGCATAACCTGGCTGCTGAACCGCTTCTTCCACCACAATGACATCCGTTTTGGGCTGGTACCGACCGGTGAAATAGTCAATGAAGAGTTGAGTCGTTTCTTTCGGACAATGCTCTAAGAGAACTCTCGCGTATTTCATCAAGTTTGGATACATCTTTTCGTCGTCAGGGATAGATTACAGTTCTGGATAAAGGGCAACTTACGGCTTCAGGTTCTAGATGCCAAATGTATTGAAGTGCTTCCGCATAGCTCTTCGAATCTTCTATTAATATGTCGACTACTAACTCATGTTCACCATGTTTAGTAGCGAGGTATGCCGCTTGCTCATAGTATCCACCTTGTCTGCACATTGAAATTGCAGTGTCTAAGTCGAACTTGAGATCTCCCGGTGATTTGATAAACTTTTCCAGCTTATCAATATCCTTCAACTTGGCGTAGCAATTCAAGAGTAATGTGGTATGATCTGCAGTGGCTTTATGATGTTCATGGAGTTCTTCCAAGTACTCAATCAGATTATGTATCCTTTGAGTATCAAGAAACTGGTTTCGTTAGTGTGTATTATTATATGCATGGCGGTCCTACCTTGCGAATAACCTGAGAAGGCTCAGTATTATCGATAGCCTTCAGATATTGCTGCATTGCAGCATCATAGTCACCCTTTTGGTATGAGTAATCTCCATATTTTCGAAAAATTACATTCTGTTGAGCTGAATCCATCCCAGCCTTCTGCGCCAGGCCGATAGCGTGCACGAAGAGGTTTCTCTGGTACAATATCTCAAGCTTTTGTTGCAACGACTTCTCATGATAGCGAAATATCTAATCACACAATAAATAATCTTCCACATGAATTTAGTAGAGCATCTTACCTTGCCATCTTGCGTGAGAGTGAAGAGATCACCCCAAATCATGAACATCACCTTTACCTGAGAGACTAATGATTCAGAATGTGCTACAAACTTTAGATCGGTATCTAGCAGCGTGAATGTTGAGGTATTGAAGATTTCATCGGCTTGGGTACCACCAAATCTGCGAAGAGTGCTCGATTTGGTAGTGGTGGTCGCTGGCGGGGAGACGAGAGCAACATAGTCTTTGTATATCGTGACCAAGCTTTTTGGACCATCGTACGCATAGCAAGGGCCTCGTCCATCGATTCCATAGTAATAGATAGCATCATCTCGTACTACAACGATATCGCCGTTTCTCTTGTCAACGGTCATGCACCCAACAGCACACCCCGACTCTTCCACGTTTCGGGCCGGCTGTCCAGCGCCTCGTCCTGATATCACAAGCTTCAGGATACGGGCCGTGGTAGCAATATACAAGTTGATCAACTTGGACTCCTCACGAAGCTCAACGCCGGTGACAGGATCTTCTGACTCATGGACAGTCCTCTGTTTGGCGCCTCTGTCATGTACTAGATCCCCCCTTACGACCGTGACCGAGCCATTCCCAAATCCAACTGCGAGTTGTGATAGATCATCCAGGGCTGTAAAGGCAGATACCTATTGGTGTCGTTAGTGACAGGACCACAAGAGCGGGTACTGCCTGCATTATAAAAATTCGAGTAATAAGCCAACAACATACCGGAAACGGTTTCCGGCCATTTTGTATGTTTAGGGTAGACTGGCATGTTGGAAGCCCGGTCCTTTTTACCGGCTTGTCCAAGGCCCATACTTTCAATATAGGTTCGCTTGGAAGGTCTTCCTATAAGATATCAGAGGCGAAGTTTGAACATCACGAATTACACACCGATATTGTCACCAATAACGAAGTGCCCTCCACCTGCTTCATATGTGTGATCGAGCCAGTATCGTATGCTTGAAACGTCCGCACGATTTTAAAGGCCGGGGAAAGGATCCGGACGACGCCATCATAGCTGCCCAGGAAGAGACTGTCGGATCCAGAGCAGACGCAGCTGATCTCGTTGCTTTCGAAGAAGGATCTGCTCTCATCGTCGGGGGGATTGACCTGGCTGACCTCGAAGAAATCAAACGTTTTCCACTATACATGTATATGACTAGGTTAGCTGGCTGCAGCTCTGGTAGGGGGAGATGGATATGGAAGGTCTGGATGCGTGCGAGGTGCAGCTCACCGAAGTTAATGCCATAGCCTTCCCAGGCGAATATCATAGCCTGCGGCAGACTTGAATGGAATGCAATATGAGTATGCCCGATTGCCGCTGGAGTTTCGGTTTCTCTAGTTCCTCTCTCCCTGTCTACAAACGCTAGGTACGTACATGTAGGCGTCGGCGTTGGCTGTCGTTACTTACTGGGATATGATGCTGTTGATAGCAATTGGCAGTACCGGTACATAGCAGCGGCAGCGGGACAGGGATCATGAATGCACGCAGAGGCGGAAAGGGTTAGCGCCTTGGCTTCCGCCAACGACACTCAGTTCCAATACTACAGGTACTCGAGTAGAACACTTCATCCTACCTAGGTACGAGTAGGTGCTTGATAGTATGCACGCCACACACCACACCACCCGACCCAAGCCAACGCTCTCCCCCCACCACTGTTCACCCATCATTCGCAATACTCCACTCTCAGTACCTAGCACGTAAGTAGTGGCATAGCATAGCACGAATCCTGAGCCACAACCACAGTATGCAAAAGAGGGGCAAGAGAGGGGTAGATAACTACTGTATAGGTTACCAAAACCCCATGCTTCTACAGTGTGCTTCCATGCTTCCCCTCCTACAGTACCAAAAGCATTGAGAAACTAGCCGAGTTATCTATGGCCGGCAGCTACCTAGGTAGCCAACCCAGCCCTCCCCAGCCCAGCGACCGAGGCTGCTATCTCTACGGAGGTAGACAGACCTGAGCTGATATCCTCTCCATCATAGCGTCCTGTACCTAGATAAGGTAACATTGTGTCCCGTCCACAGCCTTCCTTCCCGTCATGCTTTACCTTGTGCCCTTTGCTGCGTACCCTGGAGTCGTTCTAGTGCCTATTGGTGACGGCACGTATGGATCCGCCGTTCCGCCGTGCAGGATTGGGAAGCATGAAAATAGCTGCAACTTTACGGGGTACATGGGAGCTGGCAACCATTGAATTGAGTTCAGAGTATTGCCTCGCGCATCCCGAAACCTGGGCCATGGTGCTGCCGGGGTTGAGGTGTGGTGTGGTGTGAACCTCCCGGGTGGCTCTTCTCAAAGCAATGGAACCCATACATCTGGTCCCAAGTGATGCGCTTACATGCCGTGTTATGTTGTGAGGCACAGCTTCTTGGGTCTATTCCAGCTTGCTTACACTACCAAGAGAATGAAACCTTCCCCTCGTTTTTTACTTGTCTATCTGTATTCGAAGTACTTCTCTTGAAGCACAAGTAACACAGGAGACTTGTCCGGCCCACCCCGCATTCCAGACGTCTTGCCGATAGAAGCAAGTGTTTGAGCTGTCTTACAAGTAACTCCCATCTCATTGGATGACGCTGGAGGTGGCAACAAGGGTCCTTTCTGGCGGGTACCGGGTACCTCCCGCTGCAGAAATGTCGACCCAAGGAAAGTTAGAAAACGACCCCTCACAAAGACAGCTTCTTCTTGCGGTTTGCCTCAAGCAGCTAGCTGCAGGCAATTTCAGACTGCCTCCTGCTTCGGCGTCGAACGTCATATACTGGAGTCCGGTTATATACTGTAATGTAAGTGCAGTGAGTGGCCTCGATGGGTGTAATGATCGGGCATGCCACTCTCAAAACTGTCAGTTATTACCTTTACTTCAATAATCATATATGTAGCTACACCGCACCATACACTTTTAATTCCAAATAGTGACAATCTCAGTGATCACTTGCACCATTTCTATCCCAAAATCAAGCGGGTTTATCGGCAGTAAGGTTGAGAAGCGACAATGTTTCCTTATCCGGCAATAGGGCTTTGAAAGATTCCGGGTCCATTCATTCATTCGATCCTGATATTAGAAACTGACAAAAAGATACGTGGCAAAGTGTTGTGGCCTCATTCTGTCTGCACAATGCTGCAATGTAGCCTTGCCCGCCTCCATGTGATGCATAAAGGGGAGCTCTTTCCAAGAGACACGCAATAACACTGGGGCTTATGGGCATTTCCAAACTCTCGGGTTCGGCCGCAAGACCACAGCCTATGATTTTAGCATTGGATTGAAACTCTCGCTCCTATCTTGCCCCATATTTGAAGCTCTCCACCATGGCCATTACAGAGTCATGACCTGACAGGTAGAAGGGCTCCCACCCTTGTTTGATTGGTCTTCCACTTTATTACTACATGAAATCACAGAGCCCTAGGATTAGACCCGAAACCTTCTATCTCATTTGGTTCAATTCCATACCTGAGATCAACCCCATTACATTCCTTACTTGGGATTCACACCGGATTGCTTGAGTTTACATCTGGATTCACATAGGATTTCCCAGTATTAATCAGCTCATGTCGTCCTCGGGGGGCTAGGGCTGTCCGGGAGCTGCGGACCCCAATAGTCTATATAAACAAGTCCCTATCCCCCTTCCTTCTCGACTATCAACATCAAGATCAAAGATCTCGTCTTCGATAACCAACATCCAAGCACCAATTCTCATACAGACAAAGTCACATACTTGATACCTTTACCACACCAACACAAGCAATCAACTCATCATGGCTCCTTCAGCAGTTGATGTCTACCCCACCACCCGTCTCAATGACTTAAAGATCAAGGCACAGGAGTTTGTCTCTCAGCAGACTACTGCTCCTGTCAAGCTTACCAAGGCTCCCATCCAGCTCAGTGGAGCTCTTGATAAGTTTGAGTCCTTTGATGTCACTCCAGTCATTGGCAAGGAGTTTCCCAAGGCCAACCTTGCTCAGTGGCTCGAGGCTCCTAATGCCGATGAGCTTATTCGTGATCTTGCTGTCACTGGTAATTACATCCGTTCTCTCAAATTCAACCACAAATCATCCGTGATCTCTTTCTCGAATGTTGATTTAACAAACTTTTAGTCTCGCAACGTGGGGTTGTCTTCTTCCGCGCTCAGGATGAGCTCACCAACGACCTCCAGAAGCAACTATGCCAAAAGCTCGGTGAGCTGACCGGCAAGCCCGCTGATTCCACCATGCACATTCACCCCATCTCCAACAAGTCCTTCCAGTGCAACAAGGATGATGAAATCTCCGTCATTAGTAACGATCTCGCTACCAAGATCTTCTGTGACCGCAAGACCGAGCAACACAAGAAGAAGCAGTCTCTCAAGAAGGGATGGCACTCTGACATCACCTTTGAGCCTGCTCCATCTGATTATGCTATTTTGAAGCTTACTGACATCCCTACTCTTGGCGGTGACACCCTTTGGGCCTCTGGTAAGACAAGCTCCAGAGCTAACGTTCCTCTGTTACCATCATTTCTAAAACTTCCCACTAGGTTATGAGGTCTATGACCGATTCTCTCCTGCATACCAGAAGTTCCTTGATGGCCTTACGGCCACCTATGCCCAACCTCTGTTCACCCAAGCTGCAAAGGACCAGAAGTTTAAGCTCTACACCGAGCCCCGTGGTTCCCCACTGAATGTTGGCGACGAGCTCTCGACCGAGCACCCAGTTGTCCGCACCAACCCCGTTACCGGCTGGAAGACCGTCTTCGCTGTCGGCCACCACGTCCAGCACATCAACGGCTTGACTGAGAACGAGTCCTCCCACCTTCTCAACGAGTTCCTCCGTATGATCACAGAGAACCATGATCTCCAAGTCCGCTTCAAGTGGGACAACCAGAACGACCTTGGTGAGCCAAATCCCTTCTCTCTGAACTTGAACAACCACTAATCTGCAAACCAGCTATCTGGGACAACCGCTCCACCTTCCACGCCGCTACCTATGACTACGACAACAACGGTCTCCGTACCGGCCAACGTTGCGTCGGCATCGGCGAGCGCCCATACTTCGACCCAGCCTCCAAGTCGAAGCGTGAGGCCGAGGGCGAGGAGTACTTGGAGCCTGGTGAGGGGTTCACTGTCTTCTAAACAGCACCCATGAATTGCCCTCCCATATTTTGCCATCAGAGGATCTGGGCGGCTTATTCGGTGGTTTGTTTTCTTTTCTTGGGTGGGGGTTTTGGGTTACAGGCTACGGGTCATGACTGGTGATGATGCGATGATGATGATTATTCCCCTTGGTTCATAAGTGGGTGCATGACTTGTCAATTATCTAGCGTTTGAGCTAGTTACCAATACATAGATTGGCGTTCTGAATATGCTTTGAAGTGTGCTCTCATTTAGTGAGCCCAGTGCGGATCCGCTTTAGCAACCCTGCTTCACACTTTCATAAATCCGACTTGTATCATTCAATAAGTCTTCTCTCGCAGACGAAAAGAGACCGCATTAAACACCATCCCTCTATTCACAGGCTGCAATACTGTTCTGGAAGGATGATGACCGGATTAGCTTGGCTGCAAAGGGGTCCCCACTAAAGGAAGCTCTTGCATGATAAGTTCCATCTGCAACGTAAACGTAATATTTCCCAATCTTGCTCATGCCACTCACACTGCTGATGGGAAATTACGAATGCCGAGACCGAGGCCGAAGCATGCAAGCAACGAAACCCGCAGGACAGGAGATTTTCGCATACTCATGCCCTTGCAGGAGCTGTTGACGAGAAAGGGTGACCCGGCTCGGCCCCGTAAAGCTGCAGTTCGGTGACTGATACGGTAGAGTGGTTGCAGGGATCTTAGCAAGGAATGCTGGGTTGGGAGGGTAGAAATATATGATGTGTTTTGCTTGTCACTTCATGGCTCGTTGCCCCGGGCAGAGGTTTAAGTCTCGAAACGCACGCGACTTGCAAAATACAGAAAGAATATTTAGTTCATATAATTGTTTCAGTGTACCGTACTGTATCTGCTACTATCAATTTTAGAAAACGTTTGGTGGGGGTTTTGGTGAGCTTGTAGTATTGCACCTCTGGTCTGAAGCAGCGAGTATTGACGGGACGGGTTCTCTTCATAGTCCGTTTGTATTTCTCTGCTGAACTAGGTATTGGGGAAGAGTATGCTAGCTGAGACGTCTGACAGATCCTGAGATGATCGGGACTTAAAATGAACTTAGGCTTATAAGTAACGTCACGTATAAGTAATGAAGGTTTTCGCAAGCTGTGTAAATTTTGTCTCTCCATGTTATTTGCTCCTGGGAATCAGTTAACTAGTATGATGCGCTCCGAGAGCACCGCTACAGACTTTTCGGGGCTCTTGAGACCCAGGTAGAAAGCATTGCACCGACCTTCCAGACTTGCCTTGTCCAGATATCCATCTCCGTCGACATATTCCTCAATGTAGGTCACCATGGACTTGAAGAAATATTCGTAAGCGGCTCCATGCGTTCTTGCGATGAGACGTATAAATGCTTCCAAAAGGCAAGGCGCAGTTGGGATGCGTACAGGATAAGTATCCGCCCTGAAGCCGTCACGCCCTCTGCCCGGCCACGGCGTGGGAAGGCAGAGTCGGACCCAGAATTATATCAGCCGGTTGGGCCGTACACTGGGGAGGTAACCCCAATTTGGGGAGAAATCATAGTGATAAAAATTGCTATAACATAAGCTTGGCATCAACATGGAAATGAGTTGCCAGAGGAGGTGATGACCGCGTGGCAGCTACTGCGGTGCAAGTTTCTAGCTCTATACAAGTTGCTAGGCTAGTGTTTTGAAGCGCTAATACTGATGCTGCAACTAGTCCATCTGGGACAATAAAGTCAAATCCCTGTATATTGTCAATATGTGTGCTACTGTATGAATGAGCCAAATCGGCCAGGGAAGTGGGGGTTCTTACATCCACAATAGATGGAACTCCATGTAAGGTGAGAAGCCAGTTTCCCCATAGGACACAGGGGATCTTGTGCCTGGCCAAAAGTTGGGATATCGATGCGACAAGTCTTTCATCGATCACAATTGTATCGAGATTGTACGGCCCGAACGGTGCTGTTTCCGCCCCATGTGTTACTTCCGGATCAAAATGGCCCAAGAGATTGGTGGTGGCCATCACATACATCTACCTGAATGAAGTCTCTGCTGGTAGATTAGTCAAAGATTAAAGCATCGTCGGCTGGGTGAACGAAATGTATTTTTAAGGTTGTATTGCGAGTGGTGACTGCTGGCGTCAACACCGACGGACGGTCACGGACCTCAAAACACTTTTAGAATGGCTTATTCTATAGACGTCACACCTTCCATGAGCGGGTGTTTAAAAGCAGAGCAGGGGATACAATTATAAGCAGAATTGAAATTAGAACTTAATAAGTAGCCAGAAAACTTCAAACCTTCGTATCAGTTTTGAATAGAAGTCTAAACCCCCGATGATGTGTCCGTTGTAGTGATTCCAGCAACAAGATCTACAATCTCGCTCTTCGCCTCCGCCTTACTTTGTGCTGGGGGGGGGGGGTCTGTCCATGTCCATGTGCGCAGCAGCTGAGGCTTTACTTGGCTTGGGTGGTATCGTGAGTGACAGTCTGCTGTTCCTGCATTCCCTGGTATGATGATTCCTCCATTTTTTCTTTGGGTTCGTGTGGAATAACGCCCACCCCGCTCATTTCTGTATCCATTCTGCCTATTGGTAGGTTAGCAAGTCCGGATCCACCTGTAAGAGGCGCGTTGAAGCCGAAGAATGCCTACGATTGAATGTAGACTCCAGGACGTCTTTTGCGCTAGCTTTTGGAGTTGAAGGTGAGGTTGGGTTAAGCAAATGAAGAATATCGGAACGCCCAGACCAGCTCTCCGCAGATCTATGAAATGAAGATGAAAGAGCAACTGCGCCCCTGGAAAGCTGAATGAGAGTAGCTGCCTCTGCTGCTTAAGTGCTGAAACGAGGAGAAAGGTGGAGATGAGACGGTTTGGAATAAAATAGCTGGTGGCGATATTGAATGGAACCGAGGAGGTGCTAAGAACTATTTAGAAAAGATGAAAGACGGAAACAAGGTGAAGGAACATACCATCTTACTAGCTTTAGGCAAATATGCGGCGTAGTATAATTCCAGATGTATCTAGACTTGTAGTGTGTGAGAAGGGGGGCGTTTTGAGGAGATGGTAAAAAGGAGATGGTTGTAGTTGTGACGGGGGTTGTGGCTGAGGTCATGGTCGGTATTGTGGTCGAAGTTGCTCGAGGTCACTCGAGGAGTTGAGAGAAAAAGAAGAGTATTTTTACTAGACGGAAAAATAGACTCAAGACAGAATCCACTGAAATGGACTATTCCAGTAAATTCGAAGTCAAGTTGAAAGCAAATCTCAACGGCTTCGTCCAATTGCAGCCCGCAGAGTTCAAGGCTTACACATGCAAATTACGAATGCCATCAAAGTCCAGCTTCACGTAAAGGTGTCTGGAAATCTTTATAATCAATAATAGTCGCATATTTTCCGCGATTAACGAAGTCAAACCTGAAGATGAAGGGTTTTGAGAAGCAAGCAAAACTTCGCGAGCAGAAATTAGCAGAATGACTAGGTCCGGATCACAGATAATGTCTGTAATGGAAGCCCCCAATGTGCGCTTAGCACCAACTCTCGGCAAGTCATATAGCCTCATACTGTGTTCGACGACGGTAAAAGAACTTCGAGGTTTGGTGGAAGGCATTGTGTAGTAGGGGCCCGGGTTCCCGGAGACGGCAATGGAGCATCAAGTGAGCAAGAGGCTCAATCATTGAACCTGCGGAAGGGATTTTGAACAGAGTAATCCATCAAATGCATTCGAATCCGGGCTCAGGGGATATCATTCTCTATATTACCGCGTTAGCCAGCTCCAATGCGTGAGAGGGGGATGCCAGTTGTCGACTCGGCTGGGAGTAGATTTTAGAAGTTTACAAAAGACTTGCTGGATATTTCAGTATATACCCTGTTCGTATCTGTTTTCTTGTTCCGGTTCCTGTTTTCTGCCTCGAGAAGTCTAGTCGTGATGGTGATGGTGAAAGTCGTGTGGTGGTGGTGGTTAAATCGATGCTTAGTCATCTAGCTAGCTTCTCTTTTCTGCAAAGGCAACGACAACACCTGAAAAGAGATGTCAAACCTTGTGCTATCATTAATGTAGACACATCACAGTACGATTCCACTTCATCCTTTGCCTACATCATCCATGTAAAGTCTCAATAGCAAGTCTCAATAGCCACTTAGTAGTGATGATGAATTTCAAGAAGGTCTCCAAGTACGGGACATCTTCAGCAGCCATTTTCGCGTCATTATTGCCAAAGACAATCCTGTTTAAGCGCTTGAAGACATTCCAGGTTGCTAGTAGTATCGCCAGTGACATCGACTAGTTTTCTACAGTCGTTCAAAGAGATGGTCAGTGTGGGAATCTGCTTCTACTTGTAGCAGGTGCTCCCAGGATGTGCTGCGAGTAAGGCCTCTCGCAAGCGTACTCAAGCAGCGCACGACCCACGGCGGTGACTCAGTGCAAGCAGCCCGAAGAGATGTATCACTTGTTGAGTTGATAAAGTGGAGTTTTGCGATCCATTCAAACCCCTGTTTCATCGCTAGAATAAATTTTGCCAGGCTGGAGATAGCGAGAAGTTCTCCGGACTACGAAGGGGAATGAAACACAATTCGACACCACTGAATTCGCCAATCCCAGAATCCTCCGCATGAGCCAGAGCCCCAAGAAAAAGTAGAAAGTAATCTTTCGGGTTCAAATTCAAAAGAAGTGGCATTGCAACAACTTGCAAAAAAAGCATGGTGTAAATAAGCACACGAAAGCACCGAAACGCCTATTCAAATGCATGCCCCGCATCGCCGTCCAAATGCATCCCAACGCCTACACGCCCTACTGCCCCTACCAAACCCAGAAAGCGTTCACGAAGTAACAAAAGCCGCCGCCGCCTCGGCATTCTCACCATACAGCAGGTGAGGAACGAGAATCTGCAAAGTCAGCCATGCATATGGAGCAGAGAAACCAAATACTCACAAGGTCACCATTAACACAGATGTTATCGCCGACGTTGCAGAAAGTCTTCACCTTCGAAGGATCAACATTGGCAATAGCAGTACCGTTATCTAAAGAAGCGTTTTTCATCAGCACCATTCATTCCATTTCCGCTTAATTCTTTTTTCAAGAGACAAGAAATCATACCTGGATCTCCAAAGACCACCACCTTGCTAATCCAAGACGCCGTAGCAGCAGGAAGTTGCGCAGCTGCATTATGAACAATCTGGCCGCCTTGCGAGTAGCCCGATGCTATCAATTTGGTATCCGGGCACGCTGCCATGGCGGCGGAGATTTGGCTTGCCCTGTAATGAATTAGGTCGAATTCAACCAATGAATGCTCATCACGAGAGCGAACAAACTCACATCTCAGTACTTCCACCAGCATCACCACCAGCCTCGTAGCCAGCAATATCAGCATTATAGTCATTAACACCCTGAATGGTCAACGCCGCCGCTCCTACACTCGTTCGCAGGGCATCGAAAAAGGGCGGGCCGACCAGAACCCCTACGTTTCCTGGCTCGGTGGTGCCGCGAGCGAATATCACGGTGTATTGCGTGCAAGTGCCGCCGAGCTCGTTGTACGTGGTTTGTTCGCCGGTGAGCGTTGCGAGGAATAGCTCAAAGGTAGTCAGGATAGTGAGGACGGATTCCAGGGTGCCATCGACGTCTGGGAGATACTGGAGGAGGAGGGAGAGGAATGCGTTTAGAGGAGTTTGTCGTTTTTCTATTGAGGCGCGGGCGTTGAGGTTCAGATGGGGGTTTGGGACTGGGGATGCGAGGGTGAGTCCCAGGATGGTGACGAGGGTCCAGATGGAGAATCTCATGGTGAGTGGTGAAGAGGTTGATGTACTCGAAAGAGTAGACGGTAAGGTCTAGGACTGGTTTCCTGGGGCGGGGCAAAAAGAATGGAAAGAATGTCAAAGAGTTTGCTTTCCAGCGGATGGAATAGCCCAACTTATATCTCATTCAAGGCCAGGTGCCCCAATTCACCCCGCACACCAATTCACCACAGCAATGTATCCTTCTATTGCTCGGTATCTTATCACAGTCCGAGTACTTAGGTACTTAGTGGAACGCGGGGTGGAGAAACAGGGATATGCCAGTGAAAAGCTCCCCTCCGAGCATGATCCGAATCTTTAAACAGCACGAGCTCCGAAAAGCATCAACGACAGTGCATGTTTTGCTTACATCTCGGGCCCTAAGTCTTCATAATGTAGGCTTGTGAGGGCCCTCATGACCTCTTAAAGCCGGCGCCAATGGATCGCCAATGAGAAGACACAAGAGGGGAAGGAGGGTGATGGACTCTTCAGTCTTGGCCCTGTCAAAGGATTGCGGGTAGATTTAGGGGAGGGATGACGAATGAATGGAAGGAGAGAAGATAAGCATAAATGCGATGGACAACGCTGGCAGCCACTGAGCCGTTGGAGGTATTCAGATGAGTGGTACTGTACTCCGTACATTTTTGGAGGTGTAGGTGTTGTCCCTGATCGGCCCTTTCCAAATCCTTCACCAGCAGACAGGTAATCGTTCCTCCAATCTCTCACCCCTTGCCCTACAACCCACCTCGGTATGTTGTGCTTTTTCTATGTACTTGACATTACTCGCGCGTGGTCACTCCGTACGGAGTATATCCCCAGAACACATCGTCGTTTCTGGGGTCTATCTGGGGTCGTGTGCGTACAGTACCATCGGCATGCCGGATAATGCGGGGAAATAGATGAAGTGAAGGTTCAGGGGCTGCTCCCCAAGGCAGTTAAGCCTCGGTTCCAATGCCATGTGAACAGGGGCTCTGGGCGGCTGCATGACACTTTCGCGCTTTTAGTAATATTCCCGCTGCCCAATCGGTGTTTTCCCCACGAGATCTGCGACTGACATTAACGGTTAATTACAGTAATAACAATATCTGTATCCAATCGGCATCTGAGACCTCCAATATCTGCTTGACTGCACCTCAAGGCGTTTGGATATGATGGTAGCGACAATTATAGATACTATTGGACAGCTCAAGTGAGTTTGTGGTATTGAAATGACACAGGTAATTTCCACCCGGTATATATCACAGTCTCCATTTGCAGCTTCCAACCAAAGAACAGAGAGCTGCTTCTATTTCAAGCTAAAACTCGAGTCATCCTTCCTTTGCTTGGACTTTTCTATAATAAATCTTCAGCCTAATTTCAACTCTTATTCCGAAGGACATTTTCTCATTATCTCCCGCCTTGGCTCGTGAAAATGTGCTCCGTAAATGCTGAAGAGCCTCTTTGCGTCGCCGATCTTATCTCGAAGGAAAGGGTTGCCCGCCCAGTATAATGAGACCTGGATCCATTAGAAGGACCAAATTACTCTTCAAGGAGAAGGAACAAGTACTGCGTCCTGCCCTTTTAATCTCGTTCCCACACACACATCTATAACTCCTCTCCACCTAATCGCAATCCAATATGCATCCTCTAACAACCCAACCCATGAACAACCGTCCGGACATGTTGGCTCTCAAAAGGGGCTCTTTCAAGAGATTGTTCTTGTCATTAGTATGAGAACAAATAAATGATATTATTAAGACTATACCTCGGTGCAGTCTTCGTGGGTGCGGACTTCGAAGTAGACAAGGTCCTAAGAGTACAAGTATTCACATGATGCTTTCCAGCTAGGTGGAGACACAGAATACTATTTCGCGAGTTTATAATATGGATAAAACCAACCTCAAAAGGAGTCGTAAATATGCCCATCGTTGGTAGTTCAAAACGTGACTCTATTTCAGCTATTCTAGAATCTACTCACCACCCACCACAGAACTGCTTCTTAGGGAATCACGGTAGCACTTGCTCTTTCTAAATTAAAATTGGCCTTGAAAATTTCGAATACTCATCTTCGTGCTTTTTCAACAGAAACCCACAATCTCAATGTTATTCTACGGGAAGCGTCATCTTCATCCCCGCATCTACTCCCTCCATATCTAGCCGCAGCACTGGTACAAAGTGGAATTGTATAAAATGTTATTCACCCGAATGACGAAATAATGCAAGAGCAATCTAGAACGACAGAAATGCACATCTACAGCAACTTAGTCCGTAACTAAAAAAGTTTCTCAACAGCAATTAGCACTCGCCAAATCTACCACAAGAACAGACATGGCATAGGTCGATGCGATACTACCGCAAGTGGGAGCTAAAACTGAGTACGCCAGTCCAAACATACAAACATTCTATCTGTCTCGCAGATGATGGAGGAAAAGGATGTAAAGTGCTTGAGTCGTCAGATGCAGCAGATCATTACACTAATAAGAGTACCCGGGTCACAAACAGAAAGGGCGCAGGAGTGCGAGAGTGAATAAAAAGATGCCAGTGCGGCAGGTAGGCCACGCGGAAAGAAACATGGACGCTGAGGAGGTTAATTGACATCGCAGGTAGAAGGATGTCTTCTGCGGGTACGCGGAATCGAGCATGTCGTAAAAGTAATTTCAAGCAGTTGTGGATCATCCTTTAGCAGGACGACGGTGGAGATATGGGCTTCTCGAGGAGATATGTCATAGGACATTTTCAGGAGTAGTGGTGGGGATCTCCCTTAGGTGGGACAGCGATAGGCTTTCACAAACGTTTTCTGAATAGGATGCTGGACAGCTCCAATCCCGAAGACGTGCGTCCAAAGTGAAAGCAGTTATACTCCTAGGCTCCGTAACGAGGAATGTAAGTTCGCCGATGACACTGAAACCGAAGACTGTAATATTCGAAAAAACGTCATCGAATAGCATTGAAATAGAGGTCACAACGAGGGTCCGGAGCAAGTATGGGGTTTAAAGTTTTTTTAATTTGTCCGAAGCCAAGTCCCAATAATACTCGAAACAGTTCAAAAGCAAATCGGGCTGACGCAAGTTGTATAACGCAAGCTCGATGGACTACCCGTGTCGTTCGATAAGGCTTGGTATCGTGCTCCTCCAGTACAGTCGGAAGGGAAAGGCGGATGATACAAGCTGTCGAAATAACCCCGGCCTACCACGGCCCCCATTGTCCTCCGTTGAGACGCTCGGTATGATGATCCGCAAATACAATTTGAAAAAGAAACCGGTTTGACGCAAATTGCTGAAAAGGTATTATGATGAGTCGCAAAATATCCACCACGCCCAAACCTGTGGAAGGCTAGCGAGTTCGAAAGCTAGGCATAGTAACAGTAATACAATTGCAATAAGTTGGTTTCGTAAAAACGTGTACCGAATAGTCGAGTCTCTTTTCAGAGAATCGACCCAAATATGCCTTGGACGAAGTTCACTACATCCCAATTAGTAGTTTTCTCAGATATCAATAGGGGGACGAACTGACCAAAATTTCATCATCCATGTTGGCATCACCATTGGCGGCAGGTTGGGCTGCACCAGAGGCAGGGGCATCGGTGCCAGCACCTCCAAAGTAGTCCATCATTTCAGAGTCAAGCTCCTCAGCGGTCTTCTTGGTCGGGCGGGCACTCTTGGCCTTTTTCGCACCACGGGTCGAAGCCTTTCCACCACGGGTAGCGGAGGCCTTGGTAGTAGCAGCAGACTTTGGCTGCGACTTTGGCTGGCTATGGAAATGGTTAGGTGGATCTCCAATGATACCCAAGAACTTCTTACCTAATTCGCTCACTGAGACCCTTGGGAGTGGGCAGGGCAGTAGCACGCTTTGCATCAACAATCACCTCAACCTATTGAACTTGTTAAACTGTGTTTCTTTTAAAGTATGCAAATCACATACCTTGATAGTCTTGTTGTCAACGAGAACTCCGTTGAGTGCTTGGAGAGCTTTGGAAGCAGACTCTGAACGAACAAAGACAATGGTGGCGATGCCACGGCTGACGCCTCCGGGTCCATATGAGATCTCAACTCTCTTGACAGGTCCGACTGCCTTTTGAAAGTACTCCTAATTCCAAAGTTTGGTTAGTCATGTTGATATCGTTATGTTATACTGAATCGAAGATCGGTGAGCTCGGTACGAAAGAAAAGTTATTGCGAATAATCTCAGGCCCATCCCATCAGTCTCCAGAACACACCAACAACAGCGAGCAAGCAGTGGGTGTCAGTAATCTCATCAGCGCATCTTCAGGAAGGATCATTCGAATCTCTCGTGACCAATGTTCCCCAAATATATCTCAAGTTGGTTCGCGCTTTGCCCCTTAAGTAGCAGTCTCATCAACTACTACGCTCCAAACATTTCGAACTTCCCGCGGACGGAAAGAATCGTATGTAAGTCCTTGAAGACTTTGAATGTTGTCGCATAATATTCGCAACACCCGTCCGAGGTGTTCTGCAATAAAGGACACGACGCTGTGCTGTGCTGCTGCTTGACCCACTGCTGTGCTCGCTGAAGCTTGCTCTCACTCGCGCTCGGTACCAAAGGTAGACTCCAATACAAAAGTGCTCGGCACAATTGTGCCGCGACACCATCATCGTGGTCTGCTCTATGTTCAGGAATGGTGCTTGCCAGGCTACCTCCAAAGAATCATAGATTTGTGCAAGACTGCAAGTTGCTCAACTTCAATCCACTAATGCTTGATATGTATGAAAGCAGAAGCGGGGAGAGGAGACGTTGCTGATGAGGCTTCCCCAAGTAGATGCTAACCTCGCAAAGCGCAGGTAGAAGATCACGTCGACGGATCATAGATTCGGTGTGGAAGGAAGAATTCGACAAAAGTCCAAAGGCTCGAGGGCCTCATAGGTAACATACCTTTACCATGGGTTCCGACACATCCTTGGGCTGCGCGATCTATTAGTTGGGTTGTTTCCAAGTATAAAGGATAATTCGGGAATGCTCACCAAGCCAGTAACTAGAATCTTGCTTTCGCCGTTTCCACTCGGGCCAGTTGGGGTTCTTTGAGCGATAACTTTGCCTCCCCTTGCGGTCTTCTTGATACCATTTGAAGGGGCAACATGGGCGGGTTTGGCGGCAGTGCGGCGGCGACGCGACGGCCTTTGCCGACTGAAGTGCGGCGGGTGGTGGAGAGGATCTCATCGAGAGACGTTGGTCGAGTTTTCCA
>QGMG01000012.1:0-90689 GCA_007825325.1 Lachnellula cervina | reverse complement strand
TGCAAATCCTGCCCCCGATCCTCAACGTCCACCACACGAACCGCACGGGCTTCCAGCTCGGTGACAACACCAACCTCTTCGACTTCACGTACGTCGTCAACGTCGCACACGCGCACCTGCTGGCAGCCTTTGGCCTCCTCGCCACAAGCCGTGTCAGCACCGCCGTTCTGGACCACGAGAAGGTGGACGGGGAGGCCTTCTTCATCACGAACTGCTCGCCTGTGTATTTCTGGGATTTCGCGCGAGCCGTGTGGGCCCATGCCGGGAGCAAGAAGGGGACGGAGCATGTGTGGGTTATTTCGAGGGATGTGGGACTTGCTATTGGGGGCCTTTTGGAGTGGGTTACTTGGGCGGTTGGGAGGCAGAGTAAACTCACCAGGCGGCAGGTGAAGTATAGTACTATGACGAGGTATTATGATTGTGGAAAGGCGCAGAAGAGGCTTGGGTACCAGCCGCTTGTGGGGTTGAATGAAGGGTTGAGGAGAGGCGTGCAGTGGTTTGAGGAGCAGAGGACAAAAGAGGGGGAGAAGAAAGATCAGTAGGCTGTCTTGGTGTAGTATAAAACGTCGGGGGGAATGAGGGGAATGAGGGGGCATCTGGCAGTTAGCCATGTTGTGTAAAATGTGCCAGATGTTGTATATGTAGTACTCGTAATAACCCGCTCGAGAAGCAATGATGAACGATACCCCACCAGTAAATTTTGACTCAAACCACACCTAAAAAGTTATAAATGGTCTCACTAGATGAAGGGGAAGTCGATTGTTTCCTCTTCAAGACGGTTAGGGAATAGAGGAAGCTTACTCCCTTTGTTTTCAGTTTATGAGACTTATAGGCGGTGTAGAGCACACGAGACGAAGCTTCAAACATAATAAAAAAGGGCCAGGGTAAAATCAGAAAAGCCATTTATCATTTCATTAGTATTCACACATCTGAAGAACCTATATTCATTTGATAATGCAGACTCCAGGCATTTTATTTCCCCAGTCCAGACCAGTCCAGACCCTAACTAGACCCCATAATGCCACAAAGAAAAGAAGTACCGCAGCGCTGAACTCCCTATCGAGCCCCCGCTCATCCTTGTAATATTTGCATTTCCCTTCATGACGCCTGACTGCTTGATGACCGCGATTGCACTACCATAGACCATAGACCAGGAACTAAATGCTAACCGCAATTCGAAATGGGACGAGAAGGGAAGATGTATGTTGGGTTGATAGTATTACCATAGCTAGTTGTTGGATATGTACCGTAATTCTGGATATAATCAGTCCCTGTGATGTGTTAGTGAGAACTTGAACCTGTAGGGGGCACACCTACTCCGTGCTCCGCTGAACAGCTCTACGAAGCTTTCGGTTGTACATCTTCTTGTCTTCCTCGGAGCCCCAGAACAACTTGGCGGCTTCGGGATTGACAAGGGTGCGGGGATCATAAGGTGGGGATTCTTCTTCCAGGGCTTCAATGATGGCTTCAACATGTGACTTGACATCCTCAGCACGCTTCGTACTATAACAAGGAGTGCCGTCAAGGGCGATGCGGTGATGAAAGAGGGTTGTCTCGAACTTGGCTCTTGGCTGCTCTTCTGGGAAACGAGGACTGAAGCAGAGTGTTATTCGAAAAAGGCCGCCATCCAAGTTAGTCATGGGTCGGCCGATATAGGTAATGGACCAGACGAAGGGGTTTTTGTCGACGAGCTCAATATCAAGAGTTACTTTTTTGTCCCTCTTGTATGCTTCAACGACTTGCTCGTATTGCCTCTGAAGGTTGGCCACAGCTGTGGTTTCTTTCTTTAGCAACACAAGGCCCTCTTCTGCCCATCTTGCTGTTTCCGCATCCAAGGTCTTCTTGATGAGCCTTAATCTTCTTTCCAGTTCGGTATAATTGAATTTCCCCTCCATCGTATTGCCAGTGCACTCAAATGGCATACGAGTAAACGCTTGGCCATCCTTAACCTCAGTCTTAGCTTTACTGATAGCCAATAAATACGAATCGTAGTACCAGAGGAATCGGCGTTTGCAGAAATCCCTGAACGGGTCAAAGTTTATTGATGACTCGTCGTACTCGACATCTCTCTCATCATCTTCGTCATCTTCGCCGTCGAGTGAGGGATGTGGGGCTACTGCACCAGCCGGGGAAATGCCTAGATACTCCTCCAAACGCTGGATGACCGATATTCGAAGCGATTCGTGACGGATCTACAGACAACTTTTAGCAAGCACCCCCAATAACCAATATGAGCATACCTTGGCCACATAATCTTTTTGGTCCTTCTTGGCGCTTTCATCTATGGCTGTCTCGAAGCCTGGCTCGTTCTCGTAGGGGTTCGACGACATAAGACTTTGTATTGAAATCAAAATTGACTCAAGACCCTGTGCGGATGACCACTCCTCTCCTCTTTCACCTCTCCATGTACTGCAAATATATGAGCTTCTTGTATCAGTCAACGCCGTTGGCAGTGCTTACCCGAGAATAGACCTAAAGTCCAGTCAGTCAGTAGGTATCCACGCAACAAGCGATTTGAGGAAGCACGTACAAGCAGACTTTTCCACCAGCGTAGATGTTTGGATTGAACCGGCATCTGCCTCCATTTGTAGTTGTCGCCAGGACTGAGGGAGCTTTTCCCGGATAATCTGCAGAACCACTTTAGCACCGACCCTGCTACGCCGTGGTATTAAATTATCGTACCTCGTCCAAACTTCACCTGGAACTGAAATAATGTTAGCAAGTCTTGTGGCGTACCATCCGGTTTCACGAACCTCGTAGAATCCAAACTCGTAGGGTGTATCAGGAGGGCCGATAATGATTGCTTTGACATTGCGCACGTCGACATCACGGCATGCAACGGCGAGGGCTGTGTCAGAGTATTGTCAGAGTTGTGTTCACTCAAGGAAGAGAATGCTGCCTGGGAACACCTACAGAGGTCTGAAGACTTTTGGAGATCCGCCAACTCCTAATGCGTTGTCAGCCTTGTCCCCCACTACGATATGGTATTTGCACTGAACGTACCTTGGTGATGCGAATAATGGAATGGTTCGACATGGTGGTATGGGTCACCGACGAGTCGAAGAATCTGAGAGTTGTTTTCTCCTGCACAGGTTCATAGGGCGAGGTGGATGGCAGGTCAAAATGTACAGGTTGAGGGCTGGTGGGGGTTTGGTTTGGTTTGGAGGTGTGATGTAGGGTTGGGTTGCTTGGTTGGATAGGTACGGCGGTACAGTACAGCAGGA
The DNA here is from genome assembly GCA_007825325.1 of Lachnellula cervina. Lineage (NCBI taxonomy): Eukaryota > Fungi > Ascomycota > Leotiomycetes > Helotiales > Lachnaceae > Lachnellula > Lachnellula cervina. The sequence goes on along the minus strand of QGMG01000012.1, from coordinate 87,465 downwards.
AAGTGGGAAAGCGGGTCCAGGTTTATTTGCTGCGCTGCGCTGCGCTTGTATTAGGTTGGTAGGGCAGGCAGGTAATGTTCAGCCTTACTACTGAAATGCAGTCACCGCTTGATGATCGAATATTGTTCGGTTCAAGTATGCTTTGTAGATGGACTGGAAATAGGAAGGACACTGCAATCTGAGAAGGATCTTTGATACAGTACACCGGTGCATCTATTTTTAGCCGATTCTTCCAACGTTTCTCCAAAGCAGGGCAGAAGTTTCCAGTGGCACAGACAGGGCAATAATGAGAAAACCACCGAAAGGACAAAGTAGTGGGGAGAAGAGCTTGTGGCATTAAAAGGGTCGAGATAGATTGATCTCAGATCTGGATAGTAGAGTTCGACCTATGAAAGTTTCCCGAAAGATGGGAGTTCTGACATTGAGGGGAACAGTACTGTACGGAGGGAGGTATGTCCTTTGGTCCTTTTCAGGTCAGCAACCAATAAATATCCAATTTAATAATAGAACAAGAATTAATAGTACGGTAATTGGAAGAGCTTCAAAACATTGCATGCCTACCATTGTTCGTATATGTCGCTCTGACGTTGTACGGTTCCGTATAGACTAATTTCTTCGGTGTTTTCAGAAAGTACACCTATTACCGTAATTAAAAGAATGAAAGATTACAAGAAAAAGGTTGGGCGTGGGCTCCCCTTAGTATTTAGCCTCATGCCGGCTTGCTAGCACCCACCAGCTAGCACTGTAATTGATTTGCCGGTTGAGGAATGCCTTATGTGTACCGTACAGAATGTTTGAAAAGTCGAGCCCAATTGTCCAAAGGCCTCCCGAAATTTTGGGTATTGCTCGATCCCGTATTCAAACAGAAAATATCGTCGTTCAATCCAAAACGCTGTACATATAAATTTGCTGTGAAGAGAGATGGTGAACTGGACTGATTGACCGATTGGTTTAGCCTTGGCCTTGGCTAAGGGTGGAGAGCAAAAGCGGCATGGAATATTCGACGTGTCAAGCCGAGCCGTACTCTAATTTAGTTGGTAAATTGAGCGCCGCTTTGTCAAGTTAGACCACTACCGTCCCTAACCTAACTACTCTACTCAGGCACAACCACCACACCCCGGATTGAATAGAACAGAGGCGACTCTTGAAAGCATTCAACTCGCTCACCGTCCCCCAGCGCCTTGAACAAACATCAGAACTGGAAGTACACTCCGAGCACAAAGCTAACTCCACGTCCCAACAAGGCATTGAGCAGAAGGGGCGCAATCTCCACGCCACGCTCATTATACATACACCACAAAGCCCACACCTCTCCTACACCGACACCGACGCCATCGAACACGAGCCGCCCGTTACCATAGCCCTGGATCTCGTATTGTTGCCATACCTCCCTCGAGTAGCACGCCGTTAGAACACTCCTGCTGTTCCTGGTGAATGGTGTTTCAAGTTCTGCGGTTTGGTCGTTCCTCCATTCTGAGTCGCCAGCACACAATCACACATGCACAGCTCAATTAATTGGGCCCCTGTGACTCGACAACGTCAGAATCCAGCAAAGCGTTGGCGAACAAGCTTAAATCCTCCAGAGGTCCATCAATTCCCTCACACTGGCGAACGCGACTCACTCTGCGCGGCTTGAGTGTTCAACCCTTTCGAAAGAATACCCAAGAGCCGCTGACACTCATCGAAATCGAAGAATAGGAGGCACGATACTGTGGCCGACACCATGGGTCCTCAGTCTGAGGGAGGCCCACCTGGAGAGGGGCGCGGTTATGGTGGCCCGCCGTATACGGAAGATGGACGGCGATACCAGACGGATAGAGATGTAGACCAGCAACTCGCGAGGCCAAATGGCGCATTTGGGTCAGATAATAGACTGGCGGTATCACCTGCCGGTAGTGCAAGTGGGAGAGAAAGGGAAAGAGATGGGGAATCACAGAAGACTAGTGGAGAGCGCAAGAGGTCCCGGACACGAAATGGCCGCACAGCATCTGGACAGCTTAGGATGTGCAAGAAATGTGGTGAACCTTTGACTGGCCAATTCGTACGCGCGCTGGACGGCACATTTCATTTGGACTGCTTCAGATGTCGGGTCAGTGAGCTGTGATTAATTTTGCGTACTTGTGCTAACAAGTCTTAGGACTGCGGGCAAATAGTAGCTTCCAAGTTCTTCCCGGTCGATGAAGAGACTGGGGAAGGTCAATATCCTTTATGCGAGACCGATTACTTCAGACGTTTAGACCTCATATGCCACAAGTGTAATGGGGCATTGCGGGGTTCATACATCACGGCTCTGGATCGGAAATATCACATCAACCATTTTACGTGTTCAGTTTGTCCGACGGTATTTGGAGCGCAAGATAGCTACTACGAGCACGACGGGCAAGTTTATTGCCACTATCATTACTCGACACAGTTTGCGCAACGGTGCAATGGCTGTCAGACCGCAATCTTGAAGCAGTTTGTTGAGATATTCCGCAACGGGCAGAACCAACACTGGCACCCCGAATGTTATATGATTCATAAATTCTGGAATGTGAGACTCGCATCATCACAGGACGCCGTGGAAACAAGACCCCAGTTGACAGACATAACGGATGAGCAAGGGCGCAATGCGGTGAAGGACGAGGAAGAAAGAATGGAGGAGAAGGTCTACAGAATATGGAGTGTTCTTTCCACCTTCGAAGAGTCTTCTGCAGCATGTATATCAGACATGCTGCTCAATGTGAGCAATGGCGCTTACGTGGACGGGGTAATGGTCGCCAAAAAGTTCATCATGCATGTCGACTTGTTGTTTAGTTCTGCAGACAAACTTGACGCCACCATGGCAAGCATTGGCATGAAAGGTAAGTTCTCCGATTGGTTTGTGTTTTATATATATTAATATTTTGCAGGACTTTCATACTCACGAGAAGCAAAACTTTTGTGCAAAAAAATAGTCTCGTTCTTTTCTCTACTGTCAAAGACACAAGAAACAGGTGTCCGAAAGCTTGGCGTTACCCAGGAATTGCTCGCATTGGTTACGGGGTTGGCTCATTACTTGAAACTCCTGATTCGGATATGCCTCCAAGGCTCTTTGAGAGTGGAAAGGGAGCAGAAAAATTCCGATGGTTTGTATCAATTCCTGGACGAGCTTAATGACCTCGAGGCTATCAAAAACGATGAAAGATCACTCGAGGACATAACTGGCACATCTGGCCTTTCTGGATCACTGTCAGACTGTTGCATGAGTTGCAAACTCCCCATTGAAGATGAATGCACACGTCGCGAAGAGCAAAGATGCCATCTAGCATGTTTGAGATGTGCTAATTGTGCTCGTGAATTGGCACAGAATCTTGAGGATGTTCGCTGGTCCAGTAAGAACGAAGCGATATACTGCAATAATTGCGAAAAACGAGTTCCTGGTGGTGCAGTGGGCGGCTTTGAGAGGGTCACCAGGCTTGAGCAATACATTTTCCTGTTGAGGGCTGCTCTTGCAAGGCTATTGGGGGTCCTCAAATCGACCGGCACGGTTCCCCACACAGCAGACGACCCCAACTTGAACGGCTACAACTCCAACGAGGGTCATAGATTGGAAACAATAGCTGAGCCGCCTCTACTAAGATCAGACACTCGCTCCAAATCATACGGCGGAAATGCGGATGACAATCCCCGAGAATCGTCGTATGAAAACACACTTAACGATGTTCGTCGATTGCGAAGCACACGAATGGACAAGCATCTTTCTTCGACCATCAAAAAAGCGAGAACATCCCGTATAATGGATGGCCCGGATGGTCGTAGCGTTAGACCGGGATCCGCAGGAGCTGATGGGTCAGATACCAGGAATGGCGATTTCCAAATAGTCGAAGAACGTGACAGCAACGGCGAGTCGAGAACTGAGCTTTTATTTGGCAAGGAAAATGCTCTTACCTTGGACGATATTCCAAGGATTGTTGCCGCAGAGCAAGCTAAAGACCAGCGACCCAATGCTTACAAGCATGCTCGCCACGAGATGTTCCGGACTTCTATTACAGAGCCAAAGCTTCTAAATGGTCACCAACGAAATTTTTCCAGTGGCAATGGCCTTGATATGCCTGCTCCTGGGGAGCCGTCATCGCAGCGACGAGATGGTCCCCGAGACGGAGGAAAGAGGTATTTCTCCGAGCTCTCCGCCTTGGAATACTTCATCGTTCGCCATGTCGCTGTTATTGCGATGCAGCCAATGCTAGAGGGGCATTTCACCATGGAGGAGCTACTCAATCTGATCGAGACAAGGAAGCCAACTTTCTGGAACAAGATGGGGAAAGCTTTCAAGAACGATGCAAAGAAAGGCAGCAAGAAGAAGGGCGTATTCGGTGTCCCTCTCGAACAGATTATCGAAAGGGACGGAGCCGACTCTACCGATGGGATCGGGCCCGGGGCTTTGCGGATACCTGCTATCTTGGACGACGCTGTGACCGCCATGCGGAAAATGGATCTCTCGGTTGAAGGTGTCTTCCGGAAAAATGGAAACATTAAAAGATTGAATGACACGATGGCAGCCATCGACAGAGATGGATGTGATGCCGAAAAGCTGGCCCAGCAACATGTTGTACAGATCGCTGCCCTCCTTAAAAAGTACCTCCGAGAACTTCCAGATCCGTTGTTGACTTTCAAGTTGCACAAACTCTTCATCGCGTCGCAAAAGATAAACGATGAAGAAAAGCGCCGACGTGTTCTACATCTGACATGTTGTCTGCTTCCGAAAGCCCACCGAGATTCGTTGGAAATTCTATGCTCGTTCTTCAATTGGGTGGCGTCATTCCACCAAGTTGATGAGGAGTCAGGTTCAAAGATGGACACGCACAACTTGGCTACTGTCATTGCCCCAAACATTCTCTATACGAACGCCAAGACGCCTGTTGATGATAATTTCCTCGCTATTGAGGTCGTACACACGCTCATCGAGTGCAACGAGCAGATGTGTGAAGTGAGTTCATCGTGTTCGTGGGAGATGAATATTACTAATTCTCTTAACAGGTACCTGAAGACCTCTTGTCGATATTGGGCGACCCCACGCTTTTCAACAACACCAGTGACATCACCACCAAAGAAATTTTGAAACGTTATGGAGACATCGGCCAAAACGGCGGGGCTCGCCATCAAGTCGAAACAGTAGAGGGTTCACCACCATCGAAGGACGACGGTGGACGGTCGCTAGCTCCAGTCCTTACTCGAGTTGACACCGACCCATCTCAGACCAATGCGTGGAAAAAGGAAAGCAGTGTGCGGCACATTCAGGAACCTTCTGCGCCTTATGGAGCTCCGAACAACCAAAATACACCACCACAGCAGTGGCATAACCAAGATTTAGAAGCGCCCTTGCCGTTAATTCATCGAAATGGCACTCCGGACAGCCAGACCGAGCATTCTCGTCGCGATTATCGCAATTCGGGATGGGGTCGACCGCGGAATGGTTCAGTCGGCGTCGGCGTGACTGGAGCTGGTTAATCCTCTAATGGCCAATACTTAATGCATAACGTATATTTCATTCTATAACTACCCGGCCCGGGGCCACATATCCACGACCTTCGTATGATACGACAGTCGCCATATCATACCACCGTCACGGCCAATCTCGATACCACTCTGTCCGAAGCAAATTTCCTTCCAAAGTTTTTGCGGGTTCTGGGATATCATTTGAAGCATTCGAGGACGGCGTTTTTCTCTTCTCGTCGCCAACAAAAGCGTCTGCGCGTATAAGCAGATGCTCTGGGAGTTGTATGTGTCACATTTGATACTAAAGCCTTTCTCCGTTTTTAGGAGCTGGTTTGTTTGGAGTAAAAGGATCTGGCATTCTGGGAGGTTTATTGATCGAAAGCTTCGCTGAACTAACGCGTTAGGAAATCTGATGCTGTTCCCTTTTTGATTCTTCGGCGCCATAGCAGTCGCGAAGGGCGAGCCTGGGCGGGGTCTTAGACAGATCAATGAAGAGAGATTACAAAGTAAAAGCTCGACTGAATGGCCATCGTGCGTCGTGATGTTAGCTTGGATGCGGGATGGTGGCATCGCGATAAATATTCTTACAAAGCGAAGCTTTAATGCCACAGTTATTCCCGTCCCGAGCCGCAACCCAATAACACTAAGTCAGCTTCGAGCAATATTCGCAAAGGAAGCTGTATATATACGAACGTACGAAGTATAGTATCACGACGAGCCATACCTGTATAACATGTTGAGAGGCTTCCAGCCTTCCACCAGGAAGGAAATCCGAGTCTGAAGCTCACCGGGCCACCGGCAGCTTCTTCAGATCAACATAAATTACAACGCATCATCCGAATCCACCCTCTTTGGAAGCCCCGGCTTGCCCAGTTTAGAAAGAATGCATGCCAACATTTGCCCCTTCGAATTGAGCAAATGAGCTGAAGTGAGGGTCCTCTGATCAACATTTCGGGGGTTTTCTACTGTAGCACTCATTGGATACAGCACTGAACAAAAGTGGCTTGATTCTCTGCCGAAATGCTGAATACAGCATCCCTGATTGGCAAGGTTCCCCCCTTATGCAGGAGTCTACTAGAGGGAGCCGCATGTTGATTTGCAAGCATATGCAAGTGATAGATAATACAGCACCACACAATAAAGTGGAGAGAAGATCTCACGGCACGCCACCCGCACAACCCCGCATATTTATATTATTTATATATACAGCATCTTCCTGACTTCACTTCACTTCACTTCGATGACATTTATCCCAAGTATTTTAAATACTTCTTCATCCGCTCTCAATTCTCAATTCCCAATTCCTCACCCCCAAAAAGCAAAGAAACAGCAGCAATGGCACCAACCCGCGTCGGTTTCATAGGCCTCTCCCAAACAGGCTGGGCACCCAAAGCCCACCTCCCCTACCTCCAATCCTCCCCGGACTACGAAATCGTAGCTATCTGCAACTCGAGCGTCGAATCATCCCAGGCATCCATCAAAGCCTACGGACTCCCCGCTTCCGTCAAAGCATATGCCAATCCCCAAGGTAAGTCACGCTAGATACCAATCGCATGCCATTCATTCATTCACATCACGTGAGCAAATCCAAAATACTTACTGTGAGATGAAACCAACCAGATATCGCCAACGACAAATCCATCGACCTAGTCGTCTGCAGCGTCCGCGTAGACCGCCACCTCGCGACCATCTCCCCCTCGCTCAGAGCCGGCAAAGACGTGCTCGTCGAGTGGCCGCTGGGCAAGAACCTCGCTGAAGCGGAAGAGCTGCTAAGACTAAAAAACGAGGGCGGGGTCAAGAACGCCGTGGTGGATCTGCAGGCGCGGCAGGCGCCGATCGTGAAGAAGGTCAAGGAGCTGGTTGATGGCGGGGTCATAGGGAGGGTGCTGAGCACGACGTGGACGGGTGCGGCGGGGCTTGGGGGCGCGAGTGTTGTGGAGGCGTTTCAGTATACTATGCAGCGGGAGGTGGGGGGGAATCTGGTGACGATCCATCTTGGGCATTCGATTGATTATATTCAAACTGGTATTTCCTCCCATTTTCCTTCTTTCCCTCCTTCCCATGATCTTATTCAAACTACTCAAACAAATCACTCACCACCACATCCATCTCCACAGTCCTAGGCTACGGCTTCTCCACCGGCCCCAAAACAACCCTCGCCAACCGCCGTCCCACAATCAAGCTCATAGACAACGACACGGACCAAAAGATCCTCAACCCCGCGCTCCCCAAGACATCCGACGACACCATCTTCCTAACCGGCACGCTCTCCTCCTCCTCAATCCCCATCTCATTATCCCTGCGTGGCGCGCGCCTTTCAAGGGACAGCCGGGCCTAGACTGGCGCATCGCGGGCTCCGACGGCGAGATCCGTGTTAGTGCCGGGGGGCCGTTCTTGCAGATGGGCTTCCCGGATATGAAGATCGAGGTGCATGATCATGCGAGTGACGAGGTGCGCGATGTGGCGTTTGAGGAGGAGTTTGCAGCGTTGGAGCTTCCGGCGAGGAATGTGGCGAGTGTGTATAAGGAGTTGAGGGCCGGGAGGAATAATTGTTCCTTTGAGGATGCGGTGGAGAGGCATAGGTTGATTAAGGAGATTTATAAGGATAGTGGAATTGATGCTTAAAACGGGTTTGGTGCGGCATTGATAGCTGAAGCCACTCGCATTGGACAATTGCATCTCATTGTGCGATATGATGAAAAGTAGGTCCTAAGGTTGACGTTTAAAACAAAATAAAACACGTTGTATTTCACACGTTCCAATAGGTTTCAACTGGGACATTGGTCCGGGCCAACATGAATCGGAAGAGACATTCTCTGTAACCAAGTAAGACGACACTTCATTCTTTAGATAATCCGGCTACCACTTACTTGCAAGGAGAACATGTGACTTCATCTGCAACGGCACACAGTTCGTACAGTATTCCAAAAACTTTATTTGCTAAGTTATCGATGTAACTACACCAATAATTAGCCGTTGAGGGACTAAGTATGGTATGTCCTGCCGTTTGCAACTATCCAGAGACAAGGGAACCGAGGTTTCGCCAAGTAGTTAAAATAGAGTTGCCAGCTTTTAGCTGGTAGATCAAAGCTCTTTAGTGGTTGAGGAAGCCGAAGCCTCTTATGACCACAATAAGTTTGTTGTATCAGGATTGCCATTGGGGAACAATCTTCTCCGGTACCCATTGGGAGAAGAAAGTCCTTGGGTAGTCTGTCTGGCTGGACGTTCAACCTCGAGAAGGAATCAGTACCTCGTGCTAGACATCAGCTTCTTGAGGGTTCATGAACTCTTCTTAGGCTCAAAGACACATATCCAATGGTCTGCAGCACATCCAAGGTCTTCAGGGCATTTTGATGAGCGGCTTTCCATCACCACCCATCCAAGACGCCCTGCTTATCTTGTTCCCGCTGCTCATCACAAGGAGCAGGTAAATATGGCCCACGATGACTCCCCAGCAGTAAACCCTAATCATACTGCACTGCTCATCTCTCACGCACCAAACACCCCATCCAACTTTTGACTTCCCAACAAAGTCTCCCAGCATCTTCCACGTATTGACTCGAACCCGAGTGCTCCACATCTCACAATTGACAAGCCAGTAGCCTCGCTCCATTGGTCGCAGGTCTCGAGATTGATGTGCAGGGCGAAAGAGACTTGCTATCCTCATCTTCAATGCTATGAAGCTTAGGTCAGGGGTGATGAGCATCTCAGGAGTCATATCTGTGGAGGCCGTAGTTGGTATACTTGGTCGTATCTCAAGCTTATCGGCCCATGGAGAGATTGTTTGACTACTGAGCAGTGGAGTCATTGAGATGTCAGTAGTATCACTCAAAGGAATCCGAACGGATGTTGGTGCGGATTGTGAAGAGGCCATATCACGGCGTTGCCTCTTTCGCGGCCGCAAACTCTCGGGGAAAGACTTCGAAGGCGCAGGTGCTGGTGCAGACGATGGGATTTGTTCACTGTCGGGGATGGTATCAGGCCATTTCCTTTTCGCTTGAAGATCTCGCTCTTGTGTGGCAGGGGGCAGATTTAACTGAGGTTTCAACTGGTTCTGCTGCAAAATCGTTGACTGCATACGTCTAGGTACGGCAGGAGCAGTAGCCGTCGGAGGTATTTTCCTCTCAAAGCTATGAACTTGAGTGGGAGACTTCCCTTTGCTAACGTCTGCCGATGCTGGGGACGAAATTATACCATGGGTAGACGTTGTTGGTACTTCAAGCTTAGAATATGAAGCTTCCCCGGGATCATTCTCCTCGCTCCTAGTTTCTCGACTGGAAGAGGGGAAAATAAGCGGAGTAGAGGTCGCAGGCACAACACTTCCAAAACTCTGCGATGAGCTCCGAGTTTGCTTTCCTTCAAATCGGGCTCGTGGCAAAGCAGGACTGGGCGTGCCCGGTATTTCGTTTTCTGAAATTGCAGGAAGCAGCTGCGCACCAAAATGAACGGTCTTGTTTGCAGGAAGGGATGGAAGTGCCTCGGAAGCATTTGATCTCTCATTCATCATCTGGTCGGCGCTTGAAGTTCGGGCAACTTGGATTTCAGAGCCCAGATGGACTCCTCCGTTGAGTGGCATGGGGGATGAGGACGCCATCTTAGAGACATATATAACTCCAAGTCTGTCTTGACTGGAAGTAAATGGCTGGCTACCATGATGTGTAGATCTGCTCGACCTCTGGCTTGGAGTTTCACCTAATGATGTCTCATCGGAGGTATCATTTTGCTGAAGCATCAATTCCAACATTGTAGTAGGAGAAGCTACAGCTGCCATTGACCTTTTATCCTCCGGTTGGGAATCGGCAATGGTGCTTGGTGCCTTGGGCCATGGATTCCCCAGATCCTGCTGCTCCTGACTTCCATCACTCTGAGACAGACGTTGCTGCCACGTGTTTGGGGGCCGGAAGATTGGAGAGTCTAGCACGCTGTTGAAAGACAGTTGAGGTGAGGTAAGTGACTGCGAAAAGCCCGGCTCGAGTTTATATTCGTGTGGGAAGGATGCTCGCGAGGGCGCGCTTTCCTCGTCTGGCTGATAGGAGGCCTCAGATTCCCGTTCTTCTTGCGTAGACTGATGCAAGTCCTCCCAGATTTGGCTATCGGCCTCCCCCTCCCCCAGCCCTTTCATGCTAACGGGCGCGTCATTTTCTATCTTGTGTCTTGTTGTAGGTACAAAATCCAAGTACGCGTGAGCTAGAGCTCGATATCGAGCATCATCTGGTCCTCTGCTTGGGGCGGTGATGTGCACCAAGATTTCCACATCTGAGGGACCTACCATGGTTGAAGCAAGCAGCTAAACAATGAGTATCTTGGACGCGTCCGAGCATTATTCGTCGCCTTGCTTGTAGTTAAGTCAATTGAACGGCGTGTTGAGGCTCGTGACCAGGCGTCAACCAGTCAACGGTATTGGGTTTATCAATGAGCATGGTTACGTAAGCGTTCTCGAACTAGGACATCGACCAGAACCAACCTCACTTGGATCCTCACCTCCTACCCTTTCTTCCTCATCAATAACCATCACCACCAAATCCCCTGGATCCCTTCGATAAAATATTCTTTGAAGACCTAGAAGTTCTAGGCAGTGATCGGCTTCCATGCGATGCCTGGATTCGCGTGTTATTGGAAGTCACTCCATATATCACACCACCTTTGCTGGTAAGTATGGACCGCACGAACAGGTAGTATGTTCATCACGAGATTTCCTACAGTACAAATACATTTCTTCATTCAAATAATTCTTTCGCAACTTTCTCACAATTATCAATTACACAATTTGCGCTGTAGGAAAAGCTTCAAACAACATCAATTCGAAATATATCTGAGACACTTGCAAACATTACAATCCCCGCCTTCAACATGATCCTCTTCGAGACCACCAGCTCAGTCTTCGAGATAATGTGGGACATCGCCCTCGCGCTCTTCATAATACGCATCGCATTTGTCTACTTCCTCCTCTCCTTCACTAGCGGCGCCATCGTAGTCTATTTCCGACTCGCCGAGATAATGCCCCTCCACCACCTCACACAACCCCAATCCGAACTCACCACCCTCTCGATATGGCTCATCGCCGTGACCCTCTGGGCGCGCTACACACTCGTCACGTACGAGGTACCCAGAGTGGGAGGGTTCAGATTAGCAATTGGGGCGTTGGCGACGGTGTTTATGCTATTTGCGGAGCTGGTGGGAGGAGTGGTGCTGTATGAGAAGGGACATACGGCTTGGATTTGGGATACGGATTCGCTGGCTGCGGGGCTGGGCGTTGGAAGCCTGTGTTTGTATGCGGCTCTTCCTTGGCTGCTTATGAAGGTGGAGCAGGAAACGGATGAGATGGGAGAGACGTATCATGGGCATGAGAATAAGCCGATTGTGGCTGCTGTGTAGGTATTTGCCTTGTTCTACGCGTGGGTGCTAATGTTCGGTAGACCAACTGTTGCGGTGACGGGGAAATCGGGACAGAATGGAAAGAAGCATATTTGATGTCTCGCGTGACACAATGGGCAGGCAATTCAGTGCAGTGCAGTATATTACATTCTGGAAAGGTGCTTTGAGTGAAATCGGCGTAGGGCAAAATACATTGGAAGGCGTCAGGAATGCTATCTACAGGTATGATATGCTTGCTTTGGTTGATGGCATTGTGTAAGTATATCAAAATTTGGGGGCCCATTTCCAAACCCGTTAAACCATAGACATTTACTTCTCCATGTCTTGTTCTGCTCGAACCACTCTACAACCATGCACTTATTGTCCAGATATCTTGCACGCACCCAGCATATGCTATATAGCAAGCTGTTTCTAGCAAGTCCTCCACCAGGTTATTTAGCTAGTGACTACTATACAATCACAAGTCAAAGCTTTTATTGCCCATTTAGTGCTGCCTTGGATACGGAAGATGTGATTGGCAAGGGTACATTCACACAATTCTGCCCAACTCTAAATCACAGGTGTGGAGCACTGCAGTTGAAGCCCTCGTGATCTAATCAATTTCGGTCATACTTCCATAAACTTATCAGGTCCCATACCACCTACATACCACCAATCCATCAAGCATAGCAGCATACGCAAAAATGGAGGCAACGCAGCTGCAGGAGGATTTAGAGTCAAGAGATCTCGCCCTCGTCGAGGTCCGGAGAGATTCTGACTTCGCAGCTTGGAATCGCATCAAGACTGGACTTCACTCCAAGGACCCAGAAGTGGCCGCAGAGAACAAGGTAAGAGCGCGTTTTTTGACAAGCAGGTCCTTGACTTCATAACTGACCTGAACTAGACCGAGATGAAGAAGATGCTGAGCGATGCTAGGGTCGAAGGATGGTCATCAACGGACGAACTCGACACCAAATCCTTTCACCCGTTCCCCCGCCTTCCAAATGAGTTGCAGGAAATGATCTGGGAGCGCGCTCTGCCTGGTCCTCGAGTCCTGACAGTCGAGCTAAAAACCGATGAAATGAGTTTGAGTGAAGGAGACATAACAGACGTTGGCTGGATCCCTATGAGTGAAGACGCCTGGCTCAGGTTCAACAAAAACTATCATTCACCCAATCCCGCTCTTTTAAGCACTTGCCAGCGATCCAGGAATGTCGCAAGCAAGACGTACAAGCTGGCGTTTGGCACCTCAAATACATTCGTCGACTTCGAAAAGGATATCTTCTATTTCGTGTCGTGTACAAGATTCTTGGGACGGAAAGATTGGGCTGGCCGTAGTGAGCTCCAATATCTCCAAATATTTGGCAATCTGTTCCCTCAGGATCTTACTGCGAATAACCCCTTGGTGGGTGATTTTCTCGAGATTACTCACTTGCTTGTGACCTACGATACTATCTACTTTTACCTTTATCAAGACGATGATTGGTTACTTAGAGAGCATCTCCAGGATTTTCCGGGTCTTGAGGAATTGTCATTCATGGATGATTGCACCTCACTCAATTTTAAGGAGCGTGCGCAACTGCTGTTCTCCAAGAATTTGGAAGGTGAAGGTGAAGAAGAACACACCAATTACATTCAGTTGTTAGAAGAACGCTTTCTTGAATGCGCAATTCCAGGGACTCTGGAGGACGGCATGACTAAAGAAGAGCTGTCGGAAAAGACACATAAATGCAAATTCCAAACTGTCACTTTGAAGAAGCTGGGCAACCGAGAGCTTCTAAGAGAGCAGGAATTTCGAACCGGGAATGGGCAAGAGGGTATGGAACTATACGTGAGTTACCACAGAAGCCTCATCTAGTCTGGCACCATACTGACTCCTGTAGTTTGGACCCGGCGATTTTGTTAGTTTGTTTCCCGGCCATTGAAAGAGGCAATACTACTCACCTCGAGTTGATCGATCCAATGCAACCTTTACTATGCATTGTTGTCGCCTTTATGGTCTTGACGAGAGGCATACAAGCACAGGGGCACATGGTTATGATTCAGACATCTTTTGTTATTCGGCAAAGGCCTCCTTTCTTTGGGATGAAGTAAAGTAGTCTTGGCTTCCGCCCAACATCCAATAAATTGAAACTCCCCCCCAACTCGCGATAGCCCTCTGAAAAACAATAGCTTGAGAACTTCAGGCTACCTCAAAATGCGTTCCCCCTCTCCTTCCCCAGCATTGTTTTCTGTTGGATAGAGTAGTAATTCCAAGGCTATGCTAGGTCAACCTCACGGCTCTGATGGTAAAGCACAGCCCCTTTTTATATCTTAAGCGAGTGCATTGCCACGATTGAACATGATATCCAAGCCTTATTACAACGCCGCAAACACTGTTTAAGTATAAATTCTACACTCATATTACCAAATAACTCCACGGTCGCATCTTGATTTAAAACACCTACTCAGCATAATCGTGACATGGCGGACCATCATACCAAACTCGATCTCAGCGATGACATACTTCATCTAGTCGCCACTGAACTACAAGCTCAATCTCCCTCCTCAATACTTCAATTCGCTTGAGTCTCAAGAGCTTATAATAAAGTCGCAGATACACTTATTTATCATGCCATTGAATGCAAAGACTGTCCCCATATGGAGCAACTCTTGAGCCGACTCTGGACAAGGGCCATGAGATCCATCACTACGTGCGGGAAATTACGATCTCGGACTTTGGTATAGGGTCCATGAAGTTTAATAAGTCGCAACTACTACAAGTCATTACAAATGTTAAGCAACTCAATAAATTCAAGTAAGTAGATCCAGTTTAGGAACTTAGTGAATGATCAGATCCATGAGAAAGACTGACGGCTTGCAGCTGGATCACTGTGAACTATAACTTTATCCCGGAAAGCCTACTGTTGAAATCTGTACCAAACTTGGCCCGACGCCAGACTTGAATTCGACAATGTGGTACGCACACTACCGTATTACCCAATAGGACAAGACCGGCAGTTGTTGCTCACCAACTTTGCCCCTCTCCGATTCTGCATTCTCTGAAATACCAGCTGCGCTGGACCTACTCGTACAATAATCCGGGCATGGCCTTCGAAAAAACCCTGTCTTCTAACTTACAAAGCCTGAACGCCATAGTTTCTAATAGTCCGAACCTGAGGATTCTAGATCTGAGTCTCGACCAAGCAGGTTCAGGAGAGAGGGCTTCTAAAGGAGGTGAATTTGGCCCATCATTTGAGCAGACGCTCCCTCGCCTCTTCTGTCAGGGTATCAATTTCCACAACTCGAGAGCCTCAAAATACCAAGGTGGTCGCGGTGGGTGTCTGAGGCAATATCACTACTAACCTGCTCTCTTCTTAATAATGCCGCTACATGGAACCATCTTCGTCACCTGAAGCTTACAGGCTTGGATTCAAACTTTTCATTTCAACATTTACGAGGCAGGGTACCGAATTTGAAGCGATTGGCTACTGCCCTCCAGCACTCCGAGGTTGCACTCGCAGACTTTATATCATCTATCAATGGACTTAAAGAACTTCGAATCACCAACTATAAAGGAGAGATTGATGTTAAAGTTCTTTGCGTAGCCATTGTTAAGCATAAAGCATCGCGCGAAAAGGTTTCCATACTCCTATGGATTTCCAGTTCCGACTTAAGACTCTATGTTGGCGAGCAGATTAGCTAGAACAGCTCCGCAACCTCAAGCTTTTAGATCTAGAGCTAGATTTGAAATGGGAGGAAGCAGTATGGGTGAGTTTCATTATTACTAGTTCACGCCCAGATGGAAAGTTTGACTGATTGCCATGATAGAATGATTCGAAGTTTGGCGCTCAACCTATCACCAACCCACTCGAAGCCATAACATTGCAACCTTCAGCAGGCGCTGTCCTTACAGGCTTCTCCCAATTTAAGAAGCTAATAGTATGGATCGAGCTACCGCTTACTACTAGTACGTTCTCAGAGGAGTACGGATATGATGGTTTGCATGGAAGTGTCCTACCACCACCTCTCCTAGAGGAAAAAGGCAAGAGTTGCGGCTACTAGCCTCTTTCAACAGATATATGCCCAGAATTTACAAGTACAGCTAGAACATCTCGAAATGTGCTTTACGACATTTTATATTGGAGATAGGATGCAAGCTCAGATGGTTCAGTGGCCAATTGTGGGGCTGAGTTGCAATTGGATGGGACTTCTCAACAGCGCTGGGTTTAGAGGATGGCGCTTAAGTTTTTAGAAAGAGGAAACGGCTGGTTCATTTTGTCTTGCTGGACTATGATAGCTCAAATGTTTGAACAAAGTCATGTGAGTTTAGTCACCTCTCCCTGTTTCCCTTCGAGAAAAATACCAAGCGCTCTCTCCAAAACTACCACGAAGTTGCGTCTAGTGTCTTTCCCCCCCTCGTTTTCCAGAAGTGTTCGGAGTGCTTTGCTGTCAACAAAAAGTCCGATGCCTTGCAAAGCTTTTTCCGTCTTCCAATCCACAAACCAACCGATGCCTTCCCATCCTTTACACGCCTGCACTCTCCGCAAGAAAATATCGACTGCCGTATTACCAACACCCTTGATCTTCTCCTTCAACAGCCCTCTGATCTGTTCTTGCATTCTCTCTCCTTTGACAACATCCAGCAAACCCCCAAGAGTCCCATCAGCGTCTTCATCCCATCCCTCATCTTTCACAACTTGAGCCATTCCTCCCAATTCCGAGGCAGTCTTCTGTCGATGTTGTGTCCGCGCCTGTTCCATGGCTTCCACGCGTTCGGTCTTCCCTTCTTCATTCTCCCTTCCCGCTTCCAGAACCGTTTCGGCGTTGGTCCAATTCCATGGCTCGTTCAGCACGGTCTTGATGGTCCGAAGACCTAAATTATGACTGATTGGTCTGCTCAAGATGACGGCGCACATCAAGTGTTGAAATGGAGTAAGGTCAGGAGAGAAATAATCCTTTTTGCTTGAATCAGATGAGTCCTTGTCTTCCTTCTGGCAAAGTGAAAGCGCTTTGGAAGATAATAGGAAGCGAATAATAGAATTCTCATGTGAAGAAATTTCGATTTTCAATGCTTTGCTCGAAGGCTTCTCGTCTTCAGTACGGGGTGGTGACTTTCGTTTTACTCCAGTTTTGTTGTTTGATTCTTTTTTGCCATGTTGTGTGTCTTCTTTTTTGACGTCTTGATCCTCTTCTTTAACAGTTCGAGACTTTTGCTGAGACTTTTGAGGGGGCATATTTGGCGACTCAATTAAATGTTCCACTCGAAGGATGTATTTCAAGCTCTTGTATATTCCGAGTCTCATCTAAAATTGTTATATAATGACTTTATATAATCCTCTTCTACGAAAGCTAGACGCTTGACCACTAGACGTCATAGACTTTGCAGGGCAATTTTCACGTGCTGGACCCCATATTGGACATCCTTTGGAATCAGCTCTAATATTTCCATAAGTCCGGAATATTTGTTACTCGGTATGTTCAAGACTACTCTTATTTCTAAAGTTCTGAGCAACATAACAGCATTCAAGCCATATATATCACGTGACCTACTTTGGGGCCTTTACTTGAGATCCGCACATTTTCAACAAGAATAATTGTATTTATTATTTCAAGAAATCTTCGAGTGACAATCTCCTACGGCTGCTTCCAAAGAGCACCACAGATTTCGTTAAAGTACATGCCATATATATCTCAGAACTACCATCTATAGGACTTCAGTTCTCAAGAAGTCAAGTGTAACCTGCCTATACTTTTCCGTCTCATCAGATGCCGGATTATGGCCAGAGTGCTCGAAAATCTCCAGCCTTGATCGCGGAATGCCGTTTGCTATTTCTTGGTTGAATTCAACTGGAGTGATTTTGTCATGACGCCCGACAACGACGAGAGTAGGAGCCTAAGGTTTGAGTTAGATCAATTGCAATACTAAAGCGGAGGTCTGTGGATTTCTCTACCTTGATATCCTTGAGTTGCTGACGAACATCAAAACGTGGCATGTTCACACCGAAAGCCGCATTCTGTGTAGCTGAGTTAAAAGCCGCAAGCGCATCCATCCCTTCAAATGCCGTCGGCTCGTCATTGTCTTTGGCCGGTGCCTTGAGCATATGCTCTTCAGGCGGTGCATAAATCGCTATAATTTCCGGAATCGCATCCTCGTAATCTTTGTCGTCGCGAAGAGTTCCTGACCAAACCCTGATTTGACGTGCAACATCAACGTGAAGCCGGTCATCAGTCAAGATGCTGGCTAGGGCCGTCATCATGCCCACAACCCCATTCGCCCAAGTGTCCCTGAGCAGCAAGCCGGAGAGTTTATCCCCATGCAAAACAGCGTAGTCTAGCGCGATAAACCCTCCATAGCTCCCTCCAGCAAGGACGAACTTCTCTGCGCCTGCCCATTTCCTAACTTTCTCAGATCAACTCATCAATTCAGTACAGGCAGTTTAATTACCTCAGGATTTCAATATCTTTGATCCAGCGATCGTGAGTGTATGGCCCAGTCTTATCAGAAGCCCCACTCCCTCGAGAATCAAACACTAGAACTCGAAAGATGTCGGAGAGAAAGGCGAAAGCAGATTCTGGTTCTGCAAGAGTGGACAGCCCCGGAGCACCGTGAAGGGCGATGAGGAGAGGTTTGGTACTTTTCGAATCCTCACCAAAAACCTTTACCTGTAAATTGACTCCGTCATCCATCTGGACTGTCGAGGTCGGAGTAGCTTTAATTTCCGCCATATTGTGATTCTGATTCTCAAATGATCTGAGTAAAGGCCTGGGGTATGATAGAATGCAAGAGGGATAGTGTTCTGTTCCAAACGAAGACTTTTTAGAGAATTTAGACGTCTGCTGAGCAATATATAGTATATCTCTCAACCCTTTGAAATTTCGAGCCTTTATATCTGACAAACTATCAATACATGTTCAATCACGCGTGCTTGCCCCGCCTCGCAGCCCTCGCCCAATCAAAGTTGACTTGCGACGATCAATTTCAGTTTGTGACACCCATCTATAGATTTGTCATGACCGCTTAAATAATACAGTACTTTTGGATTTCAAATCAGTTATACATCAGCTCCCTTTCAACATGTCTCGTTCATAAGGATGCCTTGATAGTCAGGCGCTTTCGCAAACCTAACTGAATACGGTTAGTGAGACACAAGCGAGATTCAGGGGGGCTGACAACCTACTCGCTTCTTTTCAAGTCTGACAGCCCCACCTGAGTTATACCTATAACTATACTTCGCACCACTTGAAAAGCTTATATTTAACTACTATGGGGCTTTTAAGAGGCCCTAACATACAAGACTCATAAATAATAGTTCATTTTATAGGACTTGAGAATCTATACTAGGGTAAAAAGCTACTTAGACCCTCAGGGTTCTAGATATCCACGCTAAGTAGTAGAGTTACAGGTGGGGCTGTCAGACTAAAAAAAAAGTAACTATAACAAGGTAAAGCTGTGACGACTTTTCTGAGGATTTACAGAGCTGTTGGTATCTCGCGAAGCTAGCCTTTCGGACTCTGTTTCTCTGGGTCCTACATCGTAGCCACTAACTACATGCACTACCTTAGTAAGCCATAAATATTGATGCACATACCAGGAGCCCTTGGCTACGTGGGTTGATTTGAAACGGGAAGTTATCTCTTCCGGAATTTTACGGCCGGCTCCCCAATAAGAAGAAGCCTCGCGGTCAACTGAATAAGTGTCACCATATTTTAATGTGCCAGGTGGCATGGGATATGAAAGTCGATGAGAAGACTTCGTCTCAGACGTAACTATTCCGCCAAGAAGACCAGGGCAAGGGGGCCTTGCTTTGGTGCGTTTACTATCCTTCTTAAATCCCCTGCTATAGATTTCTTGGCGGAATAGTTTGGCCTGTGACGAAGTAAGTGCCGAATTTGATACCGAGCGGTTTGTGATTGCCGTTTCTTTTGTGGGAGGCGGTAAAACACTGTACAATTTATAAAAGGGGCTGTGAATGCACCTTGAATTCTTCTGAAATCTAAAGCGTTTTACTTGTATTCTACTCTCTGAAATTTGCAACTTTTTCCCTACTAGGTACAGTATCTTCTCATATGAACGGAAATCTGTTTTGTCTTTCCAAGTAAAGGTCTTTCGTCAGTACATATAAGCACGATGCTAATCCTACCATAGGTGACAGAGAACATCAGATTCATTCTCAAACCATAAAATGACTGCATCAGTTATCACAGCCGATCTCCTGATTCCAGGCCGCGGCCAACCCTTCAAGGACGGGGCGATCGTTTATGATGACCGCCGCATAACATGGGTGGGAGGAAAATCAGGCATTCCCAAGGCATACAAAGCCCTTAGTTCCACGCATGTCCCGGTCCTGATGCCTGGTCTATGGGATTGCCACGTCCACTTTCTCGGCAGTCAGTCTTATATCACTGAGGTTCTGTATCGAGAATCGAAAGTATTAGCAGGCGCTCGAGCAGCTCGCGATGTTGCAGAGGTATTGAATGCTGGATTCACAAGTGTCAGAGAAGTTGGAGGCTATGGGATACACCTTGTTAAGGCTATTGAAGAAGGCTATCTTGTTGGTAAGCAGCTTCCCGAGGATCTCTGTTCTCATTCATGGGTAAAGTCGCTTGTTTGAATGTCGACATGCGATATTGTAGAGGTTCTCAGACTACAAAACATACATATGAAACTCAAAATGCTCGGTAATAGTGTTTTACTGACTCCAACTTTTACAGGTCCAACAATCTATGGAGCAGGAAGTGTGCTCAGCCAAACTGGTGGTCACGGAGATGGACATGCCGTCCCACTTGCAGAGTACCAAGATGCTTGTGCAAATGGACTGTTCTTCGAACTCTGCGATGGTGTGGATGGTTGTATTAGGGCTGTCCGAATGCAGCTCCGCCAGGGAGCCAAAGTCATCAAAATATGTGCCAGTGGCGGAGTGTCCAGCGAGATTGACCATCCAAAACACCAGCAGTTCTCTGACGCCGAGCTAAAGGCAATGGTGGAGGAAGCTCATCGATCGGAAAGAATCGTTGCTGCCCATTGCCATGGTAAGGCGGGCATCATGGCAGCATTACGCGCGGGGTGTTCTACAATTGAACATGGAACAAGTTTAGATGTCGAGGCAATTGAGTTGATGCTTAAGCAAGGTGCAATTTTGGTTCCCACAAGAACAATTCAGCAGAGCGGTCTAAAAATGAAAGATTCGTGGACGGAAAGTGGGTACAAGAAGCTTCAAAACGTGGCGAAGGAACACAAAGAAGCATACAAGCTGGCTGTCAAATCAGGTGTCAAGATTGCTCTTGGAACTGATATTGGATTTAGCGTGGGTGGTACACCGCTCAGTCATGGGAGTAATGGCAGTGAGTTGGTGTATGCTGTCGAGGCTGGTCTTTCACCTCTACAGGCAATAGAGGCGGCCACTGCCAATGCTCCTGAGACATTAGGCCTTCAAGCACCTCTATCGGGTCAGCTCAAAGAGGGATATGATGCGGACTTTATTGCTCTGTCAGAAAATCCACTGCAGGATATTCAGATTATGGCAGATGCGAAAATGGTTACTCACGTGTGGAAGGGGGGGAAGCTTTTTAAAGCTCCCACTAGAGATATTTTCTTGGCTTCTCATCCAGCTCTCACATTTTAGGTGCTAGCATTTTCTCTATCAAGTGCCACAATTTTGATAGTATCGATAGAATCTGTTACTCATTGCCAATCATGGTTTCACCAGATGATTCGATATTATCAGCTAAATTATGTCCATATTGCTCTTTAAATCTATGTTATAGACTTTCCAGTGTCTCTAGGGGCACTCGAAAGATCTAGTAAGTCAAGAGTTCTTCCATTCTTAATAGAGTGTCACCAAATATCATCAACATCTAGGTCAAGCTTAGATGGAACTAGAAGGCTTAGAACGTGACTTGCAAATAGAGCCATCAAAATGGACTAAAATGACCTTAGCCCTTTAAGATAACATTCTTAATATTAAGATATCAACAACACACTACATGAAAGACACTTCCATTTCCCCAATCTCGGTGATTCTGGTGGTATAATGCACGTGATATACTCTATTTGTAAGCAGTAAGCAATGTGGCCACATTCTTACATGGGTTTCTGACGCTCAATAATTCTTCAGGATACGTTGAGAAACCTTTGGCAGCATCAGTCATTAACCACAATCGATTAGTTATAATGGCTCGAACAGCTGGCCGAAGCAGGGGTTGTGGCATCTGCCGAAAACGCCGTATTAAGGTACGTGGATCTGAGATCGGCTAACGCTCCACCTGTACCCTCTTGTTGAGTATTACTTACAGGGGCCCGTACTTACATTGCCCTACTGTAGTGCGATGAGGCTCTTCCGGAATGTACCCAGTGCAAGAAAAATGGGAAGAAATGCCCCGGTCCAATAACAGACACGTTTTATGTCATTGCCACGGATTCACGCACATTGCCGTCAAGCAGTCCGCCTATTCCATCGCAACTAAGCTGGAATAGCACAATAAAACCATCTAGCTATTCTACTTCTACTTCAAAAAGTTCTAATGAAGCACTGCAGCCAGCAGTACAGCATGCTACAACAGACAGTCCAGTACCTTCAGACTTCAATACTTCAGCCCTGACTAAAGTACGGAATAATGCCTTCATCTCCATCATCCCATCATACTACCAACCCTCCCGTGCCGAAGCATTCGAGCAGCTATTCTTCTCCCATTTCTTCGACGCCTACGGCCACGGAATCGAAATGATAGGCGCTTGTTCATGGCTAGCCAAACTACCAACACTAATATTAACCTCACATTCAAGCCCGACCATGCGATACGCTGTTCGTGCAACAAGCATGGCATTCTACGGGCGTCTAAATGCCTCAATATCGATTCAAACCGAAGCGCGGAGAACCTACACCAAGGCATTGGAAACTCGACGGCAGGATATATGTCGGAACACGGATGCGGGTCGAACGCCCGAGGAAGCTTTGTGTTCTACCGTGCTGATGGGTTATTTTGAGCTTGTGGTTAAGACGACGCCGTTGGCGTGGATGCAGCATCTCGATGCTGCTGCTGCGATCTTGGAGGCGATGGGCCCTGAAGGGTGTCAGAAGGGGCTTATGCATCAACTGTTTCGTACTGTGAGACTCGGAATAGTAAGTCTGTTTCAGGGGCAGGTTCGAGATGAAGATACTAAAAGCTCGTCGCAGGGATTCTCGTCCGTCATGCTCAGACAACCACACATGTTTGCTGGCGTTGATTGGAAAACGATACCCTTTCCAAACCCAAAACTGCAACTCGACAAGCTAGTCGATGTTGTGCTTTCTATTCCAGAGTATATCTCGCGTGCAGAGAGTATGATCTATAAGCCTTCCACTTTCGACTTACAAGAATCTCAGCAAATTCTCTGGGACGGCCTCTCTGTCTTGATCTTAGATCTAGACACACAGATTCAAAACGATGTAGAGCCTCCACCTCCACTTCAAACCGACGTACTATTGCCAGGCCATGATTCTATCACGCAACTGATATCGTACAAGGATCCTTTTACTGGATGTCTAGCAGCTATCCGGCACGCCGCATACCTGATATGTTTTTCCCTCCTGGGCACAGCGAATCAAGACCAAGCTTTTCATCACTCTGACGCAGTATTGCTTGCCGTGGGTCATGTAGATACCTGTTCAGAATCCCCAGCTAGCAGTCTCTTTCTAACAACAGTCTTTGCGCTAAATGTGGTTTCCGTATGGAGTCCTTCGTCGCTGCATCAAGAATATGCAACGACAAAATTGGAAGGGAGTTTCAACTAAGAAGGAAAGTAAGGGGGGAAACTAAAATAGCCAAGAGTAAAATTGGGGCGTTCTAGGTTCAGGAATTTATTGACGATTTGTGTGGAAGGGCTTCGAGGATCAGGGCAGAAAGCAGGACTATTTATCACCAACCTAGAAGTGATAGTTCATTCAGTAAAGAACAGAAAAGCAGACGGACCCAGGCTGGATGTTCCACGGAAACTATGAAATTCCACCAAAGGAAGTGAGAATGAAATCACGACCTGATGTATACAATACTATTAGCAGATCCTAGCCTTAGTTCAACCCAACCCCTGAGACGTACCTCAACAGCGTAAGTTGACAGCAATTAGTTATTTGACAGCAAGGTGTTGTCGACTCCGCGTTCGGCATGAACTCAATACAACAAGCATGAGCTCAACATCAACCCTCAGCTAGAGCCCACATCTCGTCGTACATTACCATTCGATGTAATCCCTACACGCACAATACAGCTCTATTAGTCACGACAGGAGTGTTTGAGGTTTCAGCTGCAGTAGGAAGGGAACGGTTATATACGCATTTTCCAAGTCATTACTAGAAGTTGATAGAATAGCTTCCCAACCAGGTCTAAAGTCTCCTAGTGGTGGCAAGATCGTTCCTTCCAAACTTGACGGAAATTCCACCTTGCTCTAAAAAGCGAGCCATTATGGACCTTCTATGAGAACAAGAATTCCATGCCTAATTAGGAGTATTTAACACACATCGAGAAGTCACCCGAGTTACCAGCAACGAGTATTTAACCCTTTACACAGAGAGCTCAGGGATGTCTTGCGCCTAACAGCTTTCCAAATCCCAAGCATCATAGCCGATATTCTTGCCAATAATGGGCCAAACATGTGCACTGCGCAAGAAAGCTGGTAGCGAAGTAAGTATTTAACACGAAAGGAATATGACAGCAACACGCTAAATGACAGCAAGAACATCCTTGACAGCAACCTCCTTACCTGCATTGACCTCCACCTATCTCGCACCTCCTATCCCTCGAAAATTGAATTGAATCAATTCTGCCACGAAATCGAACTTACTTAAAAGTAAAACAGGCAGAAGCACTTGGAGTTGAAAAGATAGAGGACTCAACTGTGTGTGCTTTGACTCTTTATACTTGGTGGAGGTGATGATGCGGCGGTGTAGTCCGCTTTGCCTGAGGTATACGAGTTCCTGAGTAGAAGGATTTTGTATCTTTACTTGAGGGCAAGTGAATCTTGACACAACTCCACCACTGGAAATTTTTCGGATCCCATTTTGCACATCACCATGACCCTCCACACAGCTCCAACGAGAAATAAATATACTGCTCCTCCCTCCCCCATACTTTTCAAACGAGCCATCCATCCTACAAGCGTGCATCAAACAATAAAACTCAAGCCACAACATAGAAAAGAAAGAAACAATTCGATTTCCAGAGCAATGCAAGCTTTTAGTTTTACCGAGCAAGAAAACACACCCCAACTATAAAAACCCACAACCCTCTCTTAAACAAGACAACCCATTAACAAACCTCTCCCAGAACCTTACTGGTGTCCGTCCCGTGAACCAGTACTCAATGTGCCGCCTAAACGAAAAGACCTAGAATTACCATCATCATCAGCATCATCATCATTTGGATAAACGAGGAAACAAACAAACGAACAAACGAACCAACGAAATCTCCAAAATCAACAACAGCATTACCCTACCCAACAACAACCAAACCCAACCCCCACCTCCCAGTCTCCACCCACTGTAACGAAGGCCTACGGGTAAATCTCAACTACAGCGCCATCGCGCGCGCGGGGACGTGAACCTTTTAGGAGACGTTTGTCGCGTCGCGACTCGCGACGAGTAGACATTGTGTCACGTCGGGGCTTGGCTGGGTTCCGAAAGAGCCTTGTGGTAGATGGGATGGGATAGGACAAAGGCTACTAGTACTTTTTAAACTTGTGCTAGCCAGCGTACTGTACTGTACACACCCCTCTCACCCAACACCCAACAACCACAACAGCCATCCCATACCATCCACCGAATCAATAACAATCAACAGTATGTTGTGTATAGAAACAAGCTACATACACTTGCTTCCATGCACGAGCAACAAACAAACAGCAAACGCCGCCCGACCTAATAATATCTATCCCATCCCATCCCATCCCATCCCACGCCCTACCAGCTACAGCACCTATTACAGAAAGAACGTCCCGAGCCACGAGGCCGGGTAGGGTAGGGAGATATGCTGAAGTATACCAGGTGAAATAGTAAGTTGCGTAATGATGCGATGCGTACGTAGTATATGTCTGTTTGTTTGTATGCATGTATTCATTCGAAGCGGGGGATTTGATTGGCCGAGGACGTAGCGTCGTAGAGAGAAGAGGCACTGCACTCACTCACTTACTTACCTACAACATAACAAGGTCCTAAATCACATACACATATACGCACAAAAAGGAACAAAGAACAAGGTGGGTAGGTAGGTAGGTATCAACTCTCAAATCTGATTCAAATATAATAGTGCCACAACAAGCCCTATTACAAATATATGATACAACATCTCCCTCCCACTCCCCCGAATTCCTTCTTCATCATCATCCATCTCACACACAAAACGCAAAGAAAAATAACCATCATCATAAGAGTTCTGTTCCCTAACCCCTTCCTTCCTCCCTAAACGCAAGACTCGCTTGAATGATTCTGTTCTGTTTTTTTTTTGCTGCCATCCGGTGAGGGACCTGTACCAAATTTCTAATCCCTTGCCTGTCCAATCCATCCATCCTTCCGTCCGTCCATCCATCCCATTCCATCCGTCAGAAAAGAAAAAAATATATATAGTGTAGCCTGTTCCAGCTCCTTCTCGCGAAAGGCCAAGAAAAACAAGCAAAGTGAAGACAGACGGCTGACAAAGGGGGATATTCTAGTCTAGCGAGCGACAGACAAGTTGAGAAAGAAGCTAATGAATGCAGTAAACGAGCGTCCTGTATAACCACTAAACCCCATCCATATGCAAAAGTATCCCATATCCATATGCCCATATCCACAAGCCCCCCCACAAGCTACAGAAATAACTCCACCCGAGCCCGAGCTCCCCCGTATTGGTATCTTCCGTCGTGCTAGACCAGATGAGAAAGGAAATATGTTGTCGTATGCGAAAAACCCACTGCCCCGGTCGCTTTGAAAATGAAGCAAGAAAAGCACGAAATCCAATTTGTTGCGCATTAGAAAAGCAAACGCTGTCGTGACATCGTAACTAAACACATACAAAGGAGATTTTAGGTGTTGAGCGGTAAATTCAACCATCATCTTCTGCATCCTCATCATCCTCGTCTTCATCCTCAGCACTACTCCGACCGACGGGTGGCCCGTTGCTTTGTTTAAGCTTTTTGCTGGGCGTCGCGTGGTTTGAATCGGCTTTTCGCTTATTTCCTGATCCACCCCCGCTATTCAATATGCCTTTTGCGGGGGTATCCAACGACCCTTTGTCAATCTCATCTCCACCATCGCCTTTAGTCCTCTCAATCTCTGCAACTTCGTCCGCAGTCAAGAATCTTCCACCAGGTCCTCTAGGTCTCCTCATCGCATGATTGTGCCTGCTCTCGTGAAGATATGGTTTCCTCCCCTTAGATGTCAACCGCAGAGCCTCTTCTAATCTTTGTCGCGCAACACGGCGCTTTAGGATGCGGTGAAATTGCTTTGCATTCACATACAAGGGGGATTCTTCAACTGCGCCAGAGACAAGTTCGGGTGACTGAGGATGTTGCTGGTTATTAACCATTGGGGGTACTGAGGGTCGAGGCGCGCCATGGTTCATAATAGGTTGTGAATTTGGAACCGCCGGACTGCCCACCTGGTTGCTCATTCTCCGCCCTTGGTTGACTTGCGCATGGTTCATTTGATTATTGATTTGTTGTGGAGATCGCGGTCCTCGTTCGCGCTTGATCCCAGATCCCATCTTAGGGGAGCCTTGGGGTATGCTGCCATCCGGCATCGAGTATGGGTAGCCTTGACCGGAAGCAGCAGCAGTGGCTGCCATTGCGGCCGCTTGTGGGGTGATTCCAGGCATGCCATAGTGCATACCGGGTTGCGCGTAGGCGGGTTGATAGTTCATTTGAGGGTGAATGCCGTGCCCTTGGTTTTGCCCCGGCTGCTGCGATTGTGAGGAGAGTATTGGTGACGTTTGATTATGTACCGCATGTTGAGAGTGTAATGGTTGTTGAGAAGGAGATGTGATGGTAGATCCTGCTGGGTGTTGCCCAGAATTTGGGTATCCGGCCTGAATGTGTCCACCATTATGCCCGTGCTGGGCTTGCGCCGGTTGCTGGTATTGCGCGTACTCCATCATTTGTATGACCTTCTTTGGATTCGAGTGGTGAAAGAGTCTGCTGCGCCAACCTTGGAGTGGCGCAAAAGGGACGTCGCGTGTGGAGGTGTGGTTGAGCTTTGGAGTTGGTTTGGAGGTGAAAGTGGGTGTATCTCAAGGATGTAGATCAATATCTTGGGAAAGGATTCGGTCGTTTCGTGGAGTGAAAAAGGTTTCCAGTGCGATGTTGTAATAACGCGTTGCGAATGCTCTGACGCAGTTCTCTAGAATTTCGTACTTCAACTAGTGAAGCAGCCTTCGCGTCAATTCGATACCGGTATGCGTGGATGTGCTGGCAGGCAATCTGGTAGGTGTACACCGCAATAGACCGCAGCACAACATATGCAAGCTGAGGTAGATGGGAGGCGTTTTACTGCAAGGTGAGGCGGGCGGAACAGTGTCGCGTTGCTTAAACCCACGTGAGGGATGAGGCGGTGTTGCGCTTGCGCTTGAAGCTATTCGGTATATGGAGTGGAAGATATAACTTCGCGGGACCTAAGGTGCTTGAGCCACAGAAGAAACGAGGCTTTCTCCAGTAATTATCGACGGCTTTGCGACTGTAAACCAACCGCAGGAGTTAGCTATGATGTTTGTTCAAGGCACAGACAATCTTGGAGAGCGATTGGGGGAGGGGGATGTTTGGGCCCGATGTTGTTTTTTGCCTTGGACCAGTGTGATGCGTTGGCCATGCATAGAGGGTCATGCAAAAACTAGGCGTACCTTGTCAATCAGCTTCCCACGCCAATTCCTATTCCTGTCGAGCGTGGCGGCAAAGAGTCTAACGGTAAACCGAATGAAGCTCGGATGCAAAGTTGACTTGCGCCGTGCAGACGAGTCTTTGAAGTGGTGTTTCCGACGCGCAGTTGTGCGGCTGTAAGCATAGAGTTTCGAGTCGCGAACGATGCACGCGCGGGACAAACAACCGGGTCGCTGGAAACAATAGACTTAAAAGAGAAAGCTGAATCTCGTGTTGCCTATATGTTGCATGCGTAGTTAGTTAACCTGCGCTACTATTGTTATGTATAAATGCTGCTGCGCGCCGGTGCAGCGGGACAGGGCGCGCAGCCGCGGCGATGGAGCTGTGAGAAGAAACTCGAGCTTCAACGTTGAATAAATCTCCGGGGGAAAACTCACCTCCAATACGAGACGTCAAAGGTATCCAGCAGGCAGCGGATGGAGCAGCGCACGAATCCCTCCCGCAGAGCGATTTAATCACGGGATACAGGTGAGGGCCAATTGATGCGTCGATGAGGGCTTTCGCGAGCGTGATAGGGCTCCGGCGATGATGAGGTCGGTGTTTGGGGGAGAGGGCGATTGGTTGTGTTCCGCACAGCTTCCAGATGCGATGCGATACAAGGAAGGGGGCACTTTCTGGGTGCAGGACAAGATCCTCGAGCGTCAAATGGGGCAAGAGAAGTCTGTGTGGGCTGTGGGCTGTGGACAATGGGCTGGCACAGGACAGGACAGGACGGTCGCGCAAATAGAGTACCGGTAGTCGGGATTTTCGCGAGGGGCAGCGCAGTGAGCGAGTAGTATCGTGAGAAATGGAAGAATTATGATTTACTTTCAGTATCGTCGTATGGAGTTTATCGGGTTTCCTGACAGTTGATTTGGTGTGATTTTGATGGGGTGGATGATTGGCCGTGGATGTGTTGGTGTTGATGGGTGAAAGGAGGAGAGGAACATGACTGGTTGAGGAATATCCGTTTTCTTAAGGGTGTGCGCTGACTCGATCGCTTACAGAGAAAGGCGCTGATTAAGCAGAAGGCGGGCAGAAATGGCAAATGGCATATGGCATATGGCATAAAAACGGCATAAAACGGTAATGACTTACCTTATTGGTACGGACCAACGAGAGCGAGGCGGAAGCGAGGCGAGGCAAAGGATCATGGACCAGGCCAGGCTAGGTATAGGTAGGTAGGCTCAGCGAAAGAGGAGTGGAAGATTTTCCGGGTTTCCGCGTATACAGTACTCCGTATTCAAATACGATTGGTAGGCGCAACCATCTGTCGATCAACGGGGGGAGAAGGGGGGGGCGTATGAGAGGACAGCGCACAAAGGATCACCCACTACGAAGTACTCCGTCCGTACTTGGCTCGTGATGCGGCTGATGGAAGGTTTTGAGCTGGAAATAGAAGTAGCACCTACAGTACGGAGTGTGGACTCTGTTCTTTACAGTACCACCGTACCTACTGTACTGTACGATACGGACTACCTAGGACCAAGCTGAGTGGAAGAATGAAAGTCTGGGCTGGGCGATTGCTAATAACGAATAATACTCTACTGCCAGGTACTGGGCCTCACTCTTGCTTACTCCTGTAGGTATGGATAACTCCGTTGCCAACCTGGAAATGTCGGTGTAAGAGTCCTGATTCGGCCCCGCGAGAACGGGTAGAGTACGGTACGGTAGGTACGGTAGGTACGGTATTGTACATGTAGCACCAGATGCTGTTGCACTCTCTGCAGTGTCTGTCTGCACTGCGCTGTTCCACTACAAAAGGGCTCCACGTCACGTCCAGAAGATACTCGGTACTACTGGCAGTCTGGCACTGATACACCGCATCCATCGCATGAGAGTCTGCAAGCACGGAGCTGGAGAGGGGCCGGTTGGGTTTAGGGCTGGTACGGTACAGTATGCGAACCCACGCGGTGCGGTGGACGTTGCAAGGATGCCCATTAATAACTGCCAGGAAAGGAAGCTGAATGGCCAGGAATAAATTCCTCTCATCCGATCGGCTGGTTGGTTGATTCTTTCGCGACGATCCAAAATTGCACCGTTTGGAATTTTGTGATTCGACAGCCAAAGATACAAGAATACTTCCAATGAAAAGCTTCACTTCATGACCCACGACTACGACCACGACCACGAACCTCCCACGACCCGCGGCTCAGGTGTGCGCGCTTGCACGGTGTTCCCCAGCTAGTACCAGCCTCTTGATTCCGACATGTTTGGGGATATGCGGCCTTGGCCTTCTCTCTGCTGGATGCGCGATCCTTGCCCGCCCTGTCAGCCACCTCAAAAATGACAGCAGAGGTGTCTGGGACCTGACGACCGCGGTGAGAAGTCCACCGCCGCATGAGTTTTCTCCATTAAGCCTATTCCCAGATCCTCTCTTACAGCATAGTGCTGACTGAAGTATAACCTTACCCATTATTCTATAAATTGACGTTACATCGAACACCACAAAGCCTTGTTGCTCCCCCTCATCTTGCACTCAGGTCAGGAAATCCCCTCGTGATCTCCTCTTTCAGTCCATCTTAATATCAATCCAACTTCCCCATCTCAATCGAGCAGTCTCATATAACCGCCGCAACCCTACTCTACAGTGCGTCAGGGCTGGTCGTCGTCATCGTCACATCCTTTTTCCCATCACATTGTCATATTTGCTTTTCCCATCACTCGCCTCACTTCACCTGGCGCCGCCGCCTTGTCCAGCGGGAAAACCATAGCCGTAAAACACACACATTTCACATCTCACATGCAACGCAGAATGCAGAAAACATGAAACAAATCTCCTACTCCATCCCCTTTGTGAAAAAAGACGATGCTTTCCTGCTCATCCATTAACCTCATCTTCCCCCACCCAACCAATCAGCATCCAAAACACCACATATCACCTCCCATTCGGCGCCTAACAAGTAGATAAGTTTCCGTTCCTGGCGCTTAGAAAGACGGATTGATGTCATTACAATGTCTTCAGATTAATCGATCGATTAATCAAGCGTTTTTTATTATTAAATTAATCTCCGAGGACGAGAACGAGGCTGATGCTCTATTATTGTTCTTGAATCTTGATAGGGTCCTACGAAAACGGCTGCCCTGCCCTGCCTACATACTGCAGGTCACCTCTAAAAGATACCTACACTACAGCATGTACTCCATACAGTAGCTTCCTGGCGATCACCACATTCCGCACCGAGCCGAAGCAGCAATGTGGGGAAGTCTGCTCTGTACGCTACTCTCAAGACAGTCAACATCATTAATAAAATCAATAACACCGGCCGTTTTATCTCATCTCTTTAAATTATTCTCTCCCTCAGCGGGTATTCCCGCCGCAATGCCTGCCTGCTTGCCTGCCCTGCCCTGCCAATCTAACGCTCTACCCCAAACCAAGGGCGATTAATTACTCCGTGGCGGAACGGACGTCTGGTCTGGTGACGTTACACTTGGGCATCAATGCCCGGCGTCATTAATCTTTTTCTTGCTTGCTGAGATCCCAAGAGTAGTTTTATGTATCGATTTTGCTTTCCCAAGGTGGTTATTAGAAGCGAGGCTCTTTTTACTTTCATGTTAGGTTATGTTAATTTCATTTTATTTTATTGTATTGCAGCCGATCTTCACCCCGCCTGTCTTCGTGGGGGTGCGAGGTGCAGGACAGGAGGCTCCGTATAGTTTGCTTTCGATCATCTAAGCAGAACATTGAGAATTTACCTGTAGTACCAGGTACCTCCCTGTCACTAAGTAGAGCTACGGCTTTCCTCATGCATGAGTGACGAGCCTTTCCTCCTCTCCTCTCTTCTTGCTTGATTCTTGGAAAGAAAATCCCTTTTGGGGTAGTGGGCCTTTTTACTTACTTACTCCTCACGCTTTCGAGGCTTTTAAGCAATAGCCTATCTTAAACTCCAGAGTATGCTAGCTAGGAACAGAAAAAACATCTCATGTTATCTAAGTCGTTTAGAAGCAATAGTAACAACAATAACAACTTCCAGCTTGGATTCTACGCTCAGTCAAGTACCCCTCACTCAGCCAGCCACTCAAGCTCTAATATACATCGTTATCGTTCCTCGCTTGTATATAAAAACTTGTTACGGGGCAGTAAATGCATCTCCAAAGATATTAGGAAATTCAACTACCGAGGCAACTCAGGAAAGGGCCAAAGTTGGGTGCTTTAGTTCCTCAGATCTGCTTTCCCTGCTACAGTAGACTCACTGGGAAGCCCTAATGCGCGCCTTGCTTGCTGTGCTGTGCGGTGCGGTGTGGTGCTATCTTTCTTGACAGCATTGATACAAAGCTCGCGATCAACTTTCCGCTCTTGTCAGTTACATAACATTGAAGTCGAGAATGTCGAGAGCGTAATCATCGAGACGTTGTTGATTGGTGTAGTGCGTGATCGCAATACATTACATTGATCAGCGGTACACAGACCGAGCCTTCCCCAATCATCTTGGTTTGAAGGTTACCTTAACAATGACAGAACGATTGTCAATTTTGTTCACGGGAGCCAGTCAAATCATCCTGCATCTCACCGTTTGAACCCGCCCGCACACCGCGTGATAATTCAACGACCGCCTTCCCACATCCCAGCTACCAAGCAAGGTACAGCATAATACAAACCCGCTAGATCCTCGGCCTAGAAGCAAGCACGAATACCTCATATATCAAAATAAGACAAAAGATATCGCAAAACACAAAAGGCGCCCACTTGGCGAGGTGGGTCTGGACATATTGTGTATCGGCGAGTCGGTTCGGAGTTGTAAGACCCCTTTGATGCTTGAGCTAGGGGTTATCCTGGGGTTAGCTGCGGTGCGGCTGGCCTTGAGGTTTTGTAATTTTCTTTGACCTTTTTAACTTTTTTGATGTATAGAAATTGAATGTGTAGGTAATCTTGGGATTGGGGATTTCGAGTTCAGTGGTGGCACTATAGGAGTTTTCGCCATGTGTATATATAAAAATATATATCATTTGACTTTATCTTCATCTTGCTTAAGCCCATGGTATGACTCGTATGAGGTGAGGTGAGGCGAGGCAAGGCAAGGATGTGTTGATTCCTTGATTCACCAAATCAGCTTCCTTTGCGGCTTCTTGCCCCTCCTATAAAACCTCCTTCACTCACTCACTTCTACATCCATGTCGAGAACAAATTTGAACAACGAGCCTACTTGGCTTGCTTGCTGACTCAACTGAATCCAGTCAATGTTTATCTGTCATATGTGTGCTTCGACATAAAATATCTTCCCAAACAACCGCAAGCCCTTGGATGGATTTACTTGCTAACTGCTGTGAAGATACTCTTTGCTGTCAAAGTTATCACTCGTTCGTTCATTCATTCAGTTCTTGGTGAACTGCTAGGAGATTGGTTTTATTGCACTGGGACTTGTGAAGTCAAAGTTTGGCTTCGTAGAAGAACTATTATGATTAAGCTCCCAGTCCGACTGGACCTGCCGCCTGCGCCGATATCTGTTTGTAGAACTTGATTGTGGATTAGGTCTATGGTAGTACTTATAGCATAGCCGTAGAGACGTTTCAGTAGTGAATGGCATTGTGAATAGAAGACGCTTGCGGCTGGTGCAATAGTTCCGGCAGGAAAGAAGATCCTAGGGTTTAGGGTATCCGGGTGAGAGGGCCTGGAGAAGGGATTTTTATGATATGATGGACTTGAAGGGCTCTGGTATGGGGGAAAGGAGGGGTTGAACACTGTTTGTTTTGCTCTTGTAGGCTTAGGTTATGGGGTTGTAACTCCGTACATCTCATCTCGATGCGGGTGTTATAAAGTCTTGGACTAAGCAACATTTTTGGACCATATATTGACTGAAAGGTGCTAGGTGACATATAAACTGCACTGCTCAATCAGTGACCACCAAATATATCACCCCATTACAAATCTTATCCAAGAAACTCCCTGAGCTCCTCTCATCCTAATCCCTCATATTTACACAGCAGTCTCCTCATCTCTTCCGGAACCACTAATGCGTAACAAACCAATCCCCAGTCGATTAAAGAGAATGGTCATCATCAGGTATCCAACCCCTCAACAGCTCACCCAGCGTCCACATAGCTCCATCTGAATTTCTGCACTTGGAAGAACCCGGAATGGTCGTAAATTCCAAAGTCCACCTACAAAATGTGATATTCCATCCACATTCATCGCATAAGCGACGAAGTGGTGTCTTTGCATCGCGGGCGAAGAACAGTGGGTAGAATTTCTTGCAGGTTAGACCTAGGCAGGCTGAGGACTCCGGGGAGAGGAAGTCGAAGATTCGGAGGTGGGTTTCTGCGGGGAGGGTTGTGATGTGGAGTGCTTCTGGTAAAGTGTTAGTAGGT
The DNA here is from genome assembly GCA_007825325.1 of Lachnellula cervina. Classification (NCBI taxonomy): domain Eukaryota; kingdom Fungi; phylum Ascomycota; class Leotiomycetes; order Helotiales; family Lachnaceae; genus Lachnellula; species Lachnellula cervina. Next base: position 52,511 of record QGMG01000012.1, on the reverse strand, counting down.
TCGGTCTCAGGGCATGGGGGACGAAGAACATGCTTACCGTGATCTTTTTGCGTGGAGAGTTCCATTGAGACATCTGTATCTCCTGTCTTTGCCACCATTGTTGAAGACCACGCCGTGGAGGGTATTGAGATGAATATGAAAGGGAGGATGGGTCAACGGCAGGTTGTTCAGAGAGCAATATATTCACATGTTTTTTGTGTCGATACCGAGTAGTTGGTCAAGGATACCGCCAAGGCAGAGTTTTCATGAACGACAAGAGCAGATTCACAGTATCCTTGACATATACTGCGAGTTCCTTGGCAGTGCTCTCTCATTCAATATTTAAACCTCGCCATGCCCCTCTTGCCCCCCAAACAACCTCACACTCTCGTACCAAGCAACATCCAGCCTCAGCAAGTCAACATGGCCTCTCCAACACAAAACCTAGCGATAATGGAAGAGAATGAGTGGGAAGGTAAGATTCCGTCTAGAATATATTATCCGTTTTAACATATGACAGATGTCGGTCCGCCTCTCTGCGAACTCCCGCCCGAAATCCACCTGAAAATCTTCGATCTCCTCCAAGATGACCCCGAAGCATCCGCCTGTCTCGGTTTGACTTGCAGGAAGTTCTACCCCTTGTTTGCGGCACGCCACCTCAAGACCAAGCTCGTCCGAAAATGCGAAAAATGTGGACTAAAAATGGATGGGCCAAGGCCTGTGCATCCTAAACTTGATGCACTTGCTGCTAAACTTGCACTCCTAAGAGGTACAACCAGTGACCCATGCAATGCAGATGGTCACCAAGAAGGATGGAAAACACTCTCCCAACTGTTGCAGAAATGGAAGCCGATTGACCTGGTTTTCGTCGCTCATGTCAACAAGTTTACCTCTTTCCCAACGGCGCTAAAGATCTACCGTGATGTTGAAGCCGAAGGAAGGAGGAAATTAATGCAATATGAGGCAGAACAGGAATTCCTGCGTTCCTTTTCATTGCCGGCGGATGCATAGTTGGTTGGCCCTCATACTTTCAATTGATAATCATTGAATCTCAGACCACCAAAAACCGATTATGTTACCTTCGTGAATCGTGATCGCTCCTTTGACTTCTTTGTTAAAGAGATAGGACTATAATTCCTTTTCCCCAGGATTTCCCCAGGATTTCCCTAACTTTGCCCAAGTTAAAACGGCACAAATGGCGTCTTAACCAAAGAACAGCAATCGATGTTGTTATTTCAGAGCACTACAAACTTTAGTCGAAGCTAAAAAGATTCCAGATCGCACTTATGCAAGAACACCTATTGCAATCAGGATAATGGACCTTACTCTAACGAGGAAAAGGGCAATAAGTTTAACTGTTTGAGCCCTTGCGACACCCTCCCATTAAATTCTCTATCAGGCATAGAAAAATACCCAGCTAAATGTGCCTAGATCTATAATGATCCTCTCGTCGCACCAACAAACCGCAACCTCAACCTCTTGAGAATTCCCTCAGAGCTACGTCTGCAAATTTCTGAGCAACTAGAACTACCATCCGTAAGTTAGCCTCTGTCGACATGACCTGTAAACAACCTCTACTTATCAACATACCGCGCACTTCGCAAGAACACCAGTCTCGACGACATTATATCGTGTTCCGACAATACATTAACTTCTACTCCTCATTAAATGATCAGGCACGATCCGCTTTACTATATATTAATGAGCTACGAAACTAGCGTACTTTGAGTATACGAGGAGGTTGTAAAGGGGACTCTGTCGATAGCTGATTTTGAAGAAAAAGAAGCTGACACGGCCAGTAAGTAAGGAGGAGAGGGGACAGGGTGGTTTATAAGTAGATTGATGCAGAAACTTATTGGGTTTTGGCATAATTGTTGCAGGTCTATGTCCCATACCAAAAAGTCTGCGTTCGCCTGGCAGTTAGACGAGTTACTCAGAGCTCCACAAGTTCCCTATACCTAAAGATTGAATGCTAATAAGTTATCGTCATAAGGAGCAGAGATCAATTATTACCTAAGCCATACTTAACTCCACTCCAGTGCGGTGAATATAAATACAGGACCTTAAGCACGAGACCATCCTCAACTTCAAATCATTGCGGAAATCCGCAACTCCTTCCCACCATCCACAAGACACCCCGTGAAACAATCCACGACTTCCCAGGAGATGTCAAACTTGAAGTCTGCAGTTGAGAACTGTGAGATAATGACAGAACCAGAGTCGAGCAAGGACTTGGAAAGTGAGCAGTATCCCCCACCCCCCATCGGACTTCCAATTGACAACTTCCACAGAAGCTCCTTCGAAGAACGAATCCTACCTCAGCAACCTTCCCGCTGAACTCCACATCAAGATATTCAACGAGTTGAAGATGCATCCGAACGCCGCCGCCTGCTTAGGTCTGACTTACAAGAAGTTATACCCGATCTTCAAAACTTGCTACCCTAAGAACCTACGACTCTATGTCTGGAAAACCAAAACACGCCTCCAGGATCCTGAATCTCCTTCCTTCAGCCCTCAGCTCTACGTTTTATTGAAAGACTGGATGTCGCGTAAGATGGTGCTTAGGTCCAGTGGGCATGAGGTCCTTGTGCTGGCAGAGAATTATACAGAAGACGGAAACTGAATGAGAGGTGCTGAGAGAATGAGCGGGAGGGTAGTTAATGCTTTGTGGTCATGATAATGGTAATGTCATGTGCGGAGAGAATCTGAGACGATGTTGACGCTGAAGGAAGGTAGCTTGTTAATTGATCCTCGGGTGGGGAGAGCCGCGTACAGTAGCTGTCAAGGTGCGCAGCCAATCCCTTTTCATAGTAAATGAGCATTGTGTGGTTTTGAGGTACCAGAGAATGAACTCACCATATTGATATATCAGCTTTCCCAAACTAAAGGAAGGGTCTTTAATGAGCCCAGTGATGTAGTCTCTAATCTTTCCAAGAACCCTAATCATTAGCAAGAAATTAAATAAGACCAGCTCTTATTTTCCGCACAAAAGTAGCCCTTTCTCCATTAACACTCTCATACTCGATCATCTACACACACCACCATGAGCTCTCCATCGCAAGAACCACTATCTACGGCGTGCCGAGGGAAACCATCCACTTCAAGGCACAAAGAATAACTGAGCGCGCAAAAGCAAATCCTACCACCATATCACCTAGTACGTTAAAAACACAAATTTAAAACTCCCGACATTCAATACATGCCCAGAAAACTCCAACAACATTATTCAGACACAGACCCCCTCCTCCCCCATCGCAACACAAAGTCCCACCTCACGACCCTCCCGCCCGAAATGGACCTCGAGATATTCGACCTCTTCCAACACGACCAAAGCTCCGCGGCCTGTCTCGGCCTCACCTGCAAAACCTTCTACCCACTATTCCGCGCCCTCCATGCGCGAGTACCGCTCGTGAGATTCTGCTGGCCGATGGGGAGTGAGATGGTGGTCGATGGACTGCTTCTTGACTTGATCTCGGGCTGGATGCCTCGGCATTTGAAATATAGTTTCCGTGATAACAAGTTCGTTACTCGGGCGAGGTGGTTGGAGCTTGAAGCCAAAGCTGAAGCGGAAAGACGAACACGCATCACCTGACGCACCCGCCGTTTTCTCCGTTTAATCTGGTAAGATACTTTACATGCTCTTGGCAGATTGGATGGGCTCTGATTTATTACTTTTGACTGGTCTTGAGTGATATTTGGTACCAAGGAGAGAGTTCGGAGAACTTACTTGAATCATAAAGAGGAGTCGACAAAGTGAGGATATATACAGGCGTGTTTATGCACATGTGCTACGATTACTATACGGGATGGACAAATGATATGCACCGCTGGGAGGAAGCTGTGAGAACCGCATCTCAGCAAAACCGCTCGGCTTCATTGTAGAACTTCTTTCGAAGTATTCTTTCGAAGGAGATATCTTGGGTAGTTGGGACTTCCGCTTATTAGAGTACGCATGCTGACACTGCTCTTACATGTTGTGATTTGGACATGACAACAGGAAATAAATGCAAGTTGTCAAAACATGGGAGAAAAGCAAAATAGGGGGAAATCGAAAGTACTTGTAAACGACCTCGACTTTACGTTAGCCCCTGTTTCTAAAACCCTTCCCGTTCACTCTCAGATCGAGCACTCCTACGAATATAACTCAGAACAACCCTATTAATAAGAAGCTAAACATGCTCCAGTCCCCTTTCTTCCCGGAATAACCCTATCTACCTATCAAGTGGATCACCCACCAAACCCAGCCAGCCAGCGTAAACTCAAACTCCCGCCCCGTTCTCAAAACTCTAAAGACTTTTAAGATTTTCAAAAGAATTAACTCAACCTCTACGACAATGACCAAATCTCGTATCCATAAACTCTATTCCAAAACCCCACCCCTCTACCTTAACCACCGGAGTTCTCCTCCTTCCCACCCTCCTCTTCCTCCTCTTCCTCCTGATTTGAGAATCGAGATGCATATCCTTTAAATTTTCCCGGAAGGCAATCCCCGGACCCCCGGCGTCATACTATACTATACTGTACCGTAGCCCCGAACTATCCGATCCATTTCCCAGACGGCGCGAGTATATTAAGTATACCGATGAATACCCCTAGCTCTACCCAATATACAGTAGTTGACGAAACTTAACTTATACCGGAGTACACCCAGAACCTAACCTTCCCCCTACTAGTATTTCTAAAAATATCCATCTATTCATCTATCCATCATCTACGGAATTCCCCACGAAACGCTCAAACTGAAGCAAATTTCATCCTCTAATCTATACCATCGCAAACTCCGCTATAACACTTTCATTTTCCATCATCCCATCATCCCGTACGAAGCACAGATACCAAAATACATTATTAGCATATCCATATCCATATCCATTTCAACCATCCCCATCCTCATCCCGCTTTCCCACCCCGGCCGCCCGTAACTATAATATAAAACCCTTAATTAGCTTCCCGAATCCTCACCAAACCCAAAAGGAGCAAAGTACTCGTCCTCTCCTCCTAATTAAATCTCTCCCTCTCTCGGATGTGGAAGAAAAGTACAAGGTACAAGTAAACGACGATTCGATTATATAACAAGTACGGTAGGTCAGGGTCAGGTCATCGACTAACATACCCTACATCGAGCCTATGGGCCGAAAAGTGGGGTTCACCAGCCCAGCCTAACGAGAGACGCGGCCGAGGGACCCCTTACATGTGAGTTGCACAGAGCGTGATTGCGAGACATCTGTGTTGGCAATGGAGGGGAAAGGTGCGTGCGTGGGATGGATGGATACAGTGCGTAAGGATGGATGTATGCAATGATGTGACGGGAGGGAAGGAGGGGATGAGGGGAGCGGGGTTTCTTGTGCATCTATCCACCCATCCCGCCTGTGAAAAGTCACTTGGCCTTGTGTACGAGCGCACAGAGTAGGCAAGCAGGGAAAAGTGAGGTATTGTGGGACGGGATGTTGTGCTCTGTATACAGTACCAGGCAAGCATCATCACATCATACCATATCGAATTCAGTGTGCAGTGTATTATCAAATTCGAACCCAGGAATGGAAATTCGATTGGTTCCTCTCTGCCATCATTGGTCTATATATGTTTTTGATTGCTTTTTGTCGTCATCCCAACCCTAGATCGGTTCCTAGACCAGATTACATCTTCTGTCTTCACATATCCCATCCGTAAATCCCCCTGCTCCGCGAGGCCTTGCTTTAAATAAAGCATCCTGTGTCTAGGTAGCCCAGATTCCCGATCCGTTAATAAAGCACACAAATACAACTCTGCCCCTCCTATCGCCATGCAAAACAGTAAATCAGATCCCCAAAACGCCAGCCCCGCTCCCATGGCATTATTATGTAACAATATGACCGCCCCATGTACGCCTTGTAGATGCAGTCATTAATTGGTCGAGGCCGTTGTAATTTGTATAGTATCCTTGATGATGGTGTGTGTGAGGCGGATCCTCATATCAATCATCGTCTCCAGCCCACGTTCCATATTACGTGTGCAATATCCTTTGCCGTATTTACAGTGTCAACTACTTTGCCGAAGAGTCCTTCTGATACAACATCGTCTTCATCCTCTTCGTATGGCATGAACATTCCTGATGGTGTCCGTCGCATCCCGGAAGGCTCGCCTGTAAGACTGGATGATGATCCGGATTTGTGAAAATTTTGTCGTTCCCGGGTCACTGCTATGCTATCCTTCCGGCTCAAAGATGCAGTCGGTGGTTGCCAATCCATGTCTTCGTCATCTTCGTCATCCCCAAGTAATACCCTCGTGGATGGTTTTGAAGGCCTCAAGGTCTCTTGCGAGGGAGATGGTGACAATTTGCTCCCATTCCAGAATCCATTGCTATGCTTCATCGCTGTTTCTGGTGGTTCAGGGGTATCTTGCCTATACTTAAGGGTCGTAGATGGCAGCATGGCAATTGTCTTGTTGTCTGGATGAGAGTTTTGTTGTTGCAACTTTTTGCTTTGTAAAGGTGGCAGTTTTCGGGTTGAATTGCTTTTCTTCATCATAATGGCACCATCATCGGAATCGCTATCGTCATAATCATGGACAGGATATGGGGGCTCTGTTCCATCTTCATCCTCCCCCTTCATATCCAGGGCAATGCATTGCTCAACCTGCTCATTGAAGTGGATGTGCTTCTTCTCTCCGGGGCTTGGGGTAGCTAAACCCGAGGAAGAAACGGATGAAAGCATGGTAACATTTTCTCGGCTCATTCGTCTCGATGAAAGTGGGTAGGCGTAACTTGAGGTTGCACGTCCAAGCAGAGGGCGTTCAATTCTACCAACAACTGATTGCTGCGCTTGAACAGCCGCTGCAGCTTGCTTTAGGAGTGAGGATGACGACAGTGACCTCTGAAGCATTATCTCAGACATACTCCGCTTCTTCAGAATCGGCTTCTTGTGCAGGAACGAGTTAGACTTCGATAATCGGCTACTGCTACCTGGGGATGTAGAAGGCAGACATAGCACATTGTCTGAGCCGGTTTGAAGTGGCCCGTATAACCAAGTAACGTCACAATCCTTCAACCTAGAGATTGTTAGCCATTTCCACTCCAAACAAGCTTCGTGGGCGAAGAGAACGCCCGAGCTTACCAATTGAGAGTTTCTGGAGAAACTGTTTTCAAGTGGTTCTTTGATTTTGTCCATGTTCGCCATGACGCATTCTCCAATCTGGCACTATTATTATACGCTCCCCGTTTCGATACAATGTGCTTCCACGACGACCAAATATCTTCTTCCTTCCAATTATGTGACAGATAATCTACATGCCGTGTAGGGTGTGTTCTTACAGCTGAATCATCCTCCGCATGCTCTATCGGGTCTGGGGAGCCAGGCCTTGACACATTGGCCGAGGTGGATACCGAGGTTGGTGAAACAGTGTAAGAATCACCTGTACGTGGGCTCGCCGGGGGTTCCAGGTCTTCGACTTGATCGTAATATCCTACGTCGTCGTATGAGGGGAATACTATTTGATCCTCGTCGGTCTCGTTGTCACAATTTGCGTCGAGAGACAGGCTGCTAGCCGGGGTCGAAGAGAAGGAGGGGGCTGCAGAGTCTGCTTGTATGGTTCTCGGCGAGGAGGGGGCGGAAGAAGTTGCGGAATTGGAGGGTGATATGAACTCCAGGAACCCGCTGCTGCTTTTCGATCTTTTCGGAGATCTCGAGTAGGATTGCGTCACGAACTTGGGCTGAGAGTGTGAACGATGAAGCGGGCTGGACGAGAAATGATTGTTCTCTTCCGAGTTGAGCACAACGGCCATAGTGGAGGAAAGAGAAGAGGGGAGGTGTAGAGGCGCAAGTCGAGGGGTTTAAGGTCGTCCCAGAGACCAAAGTGACGAGATGCTTCCGTCCTGCGAGTCTAGTTTCGCAATCCAACTGTTCCCTTGTACTTGCTCCCAACGTTTGATATCCTAACCACCTCTATCATTAAGAATTTGTCGGATTCTCCAGGCGTTTTTTGAATGGAACAGGTCCAAGAGGCGGTGCCGATCCAGTCTCGAAAGGTATCGGCGGTTGTTGGAATGGAGTAATAGGGATGTCTTGGTCGTCAATGGTGAAGAGAATTGTAGATGGTGGGAGGGTAGGTGCAGGTGTAGATGTAGGTATAGGCAGGACACGGAGAGGACAAGAAAGGGGAGGAGAGGTAAAGTAGAAGAGAGACAGAAAATCTCGGCTTATTATCGATTGTCTGGCCTGCCCTACTCCTAGTGGTGGAGGAGGTCTACAAGCAGCAAGGTGCTGGGTGGTGGTGTTGGGGTAAATCAACGGCGGGCTATAGCAATGCAGGCGTTCTGTGGCGCTAAAGAGGCGCTAGTCCGATCTTTGACACATTTGGGCTGGGCCATCAACTAAAGAGCCTACTACGGAGTACTTAGAATTATTTCTTCCCACGGGTGACAGATTCTTATTTCTATGAAGTATTTCCATTTTCGACGTCAAACTATTTACCTAGCCCTGGCGGTAAATACTCGGGGAGCGGCGACAGAGTTTAGCTATATATCCTTGCCTCGTACACTGGACTGCACTGGATAGCACTGGACAGAAGCATGCCAAATTGCCTAGTACTATGCGCATATATTATCCTACTGATCACGCACGCAGTCGTGCTCTATCAAGGGCTGAAAAGTCAAGCTTGGTCCTCGTTGTTTTCTGCATGTTCGGCAGAAAGCGTGGATAGAGATCAAAGAGTCAAACAAGAGTGATGTTGGGTGAGCCTTCCCTGCCTGCTCCTGCACCGCTGATAGGCACTATGCATTGACGATACACCGTACAGAGTGCATGCTTTGCCCACATTGACGAGCAAATAGATCGAGCTCGATTTGGCCCTACAAATCTATTTGCGCGACAGCTGGGTGTGAAGAGGAAATGCATCGGACGGACACCTGCGTTGATCTGAGGTCGCTGTCGTAGCAGTATCACAAGTTGCATGAAGAGAAGCTTCTCTTTGTACTTCTATCCCTCGCGATCAACACCATGGTTGCAACTGTCCCCCAAATCTTCAGCCTTCAGGAGAAAAATGGTGCTGCGACAAGGATCAACCGAACCCCACTCGGCGATGGGTGTTCTGGGCCCTTGGCTATCGTACTTGCGACGATCCGAGTAGCCGGCCGCACCCCCATCCCCATCCCCATCCCCATCTTTTTGGCTCCATCAAGCCTCCCTGATTCCCTGAATACAAACCCCCCTTGGGTTCTCTTCGGCGCCCTCCAGAATTCGTACTCTCGAGCCACACTCTCCACGGAGGCGCGGCGCACAAAGGATTCGGCAAGGGCAAGGGGCAAGTGTCAGGTTCACCACAAGTGTGGGGGTTTGTGTACCATTGCTATCATTGATAGATACATACCAGGCACTACTCTCGTCTCTCTACTTCATGCTATCAATTACGGCACGGCTTCGATATAGACTTTCGTCTACTGCTAATAAGAGCGGTCAGAAACCTGATGTGAGCCGCTCCGCCGTCCAATCTCATCCGCAAAGATCGGTTTCTGTTTACCCACTTTCAAAATGATTCGTCCGGATCAACGCTCAAAAACCGCGAATGTTAGAACGACCCTGTCAAAAAGACCCCGTTTCAAAGCCACAGTAATCGTCATACGCGCATACTAAAAGAAACCTCGAAGAGTCGAAGCGACTCTCTCCTTGCTGTGTCGACGCCACATCTTGCCTCCAATGTGTTCCCCGGTTATTATTCATCGAAATCATTAGCTCCAGCGATGCGCCATCTCCACAGACGCCTAGAAGTCTTGATTTACTTCGTAGCACGGCTTCCATACCATCCTATCATAAAAGAACCGCCATAGACCGAAAACCTCCATTCTTGTCTGCGGCTGACGGTATGTTTGGATGTAACGTATTTATATCAAGCTCGTTCTGGGACGGCTACCTAGGAAGTTAGAATAGTTTCTTGACAGCCGCGTTCTGAATACTAGAATTGAGCGAGTAAAGTTCGTAGTTACGAAACTTGCTACGAATTCCACACTGGGCATCTCTGTTAGTCATACGCTTCGCATTTTCTTGCCAATCATGTCATCAAGATCAACAATAGACTTGAGAGATGGCTTTGTCGGTACAGATAATCCATGCTACGAACTCACTTCCTTCCATTCATCAACCAGAAAAAGCACTCTTTTCATACTTTATAATCCTGATTGTTTACACAGGCTGCAAACTGGACTTCACACGAGTGGCCAACTAAAATTCAAGATACATAGTACGCTTATCTTTGTTAAAAGCTCTGTCTTTGTTATGCCTAGGAATGTAGGCCTCAAAATTAATGGCATCTCGGGGTCTCTTCTCTCTTGAAATAGTCGTAGAGTAGGTTGAGTTCACGAACAACCAAGCCTCTTACACCATCTTGTTTTTATATCTCCTTTAAGAGGCAGTCGCATTATGAGCATCGAGAGTAGTCAGTCCAAACAATCAACAGCTGCTTCCCGCACCTGGGAAGGAAGAAGCCCTCTAGGCCCCCTTGAAGGCAGCAGCTCTCTCGCTGCGGCTAGCTAGAGGGAATGCACGTATTGTTCAAGCTTCAAAGTCGTCCTTCCGAAGGACTCCTTCGAGTCCTTGAGTTCTCTAGGGCTCTTTGATGCGACTTGAGGCTCCTATCAAGAGCCATCAAACCAAGCCCACCGTTACTAAAACATCCGTGTCCCGTCTTGATCGACTCAGGGAGTCTTCTAAAGCGGCTAAAGGTGGAAACAAAAGATGTTGCACGGCTCAAAAATGTGGGTTGCTTTAACTCGAGTTCGCTCCAGATTAAACTCTCCATTCTTCCAAAGCATGACACTACTCTTATCATTATCAGCGCCAATGGCCTCCAGAGGTCGAGCGGAGGAACGTGGTGCTCGAGGGACCTATCTTGAATCAAAGGCGTGCATTTGCAACCATATGGCGCATCCTAAAAATGGCTCACCGTGGGACAAGACGAAGGACGTACTTGAACCATGAACGCAAGATCTTCTTTCCATCGTTTCGAGCCGTGAGTGAACAACACATCATTTCCAAGATGAAGCGCTCGTCTTTCCAGGGTTCTCGGTACAAATCAATATGGATTTTCTGGTCTGGAAAAGCACGTTATCACAATCCTCTTATGGTATTTGGTACTTCTCGATAAGCTCAGTTGGCGGGTCTATGATTGGTACAGTACTCCGTATGCAGCCGTCCAGCCACAGGTTCAACCACCCGCGTGGGATGCAGGACTGCATAGACCAATGCATCAGAGGAAAATAATAAACGGGTACCCCAATAATAAACCTGATTGTAGCAGTATTATGCTTTTCAAGGTACATGCAGCTTAGGTGCATGGCGCCAATGTGGTTTTAAATGATGCAGGCCTAGAGAGTGGTGTTGCATACCTTTGCAACGAGAAGTAAGATTGTTAATGGAACTCTAGACAGAAATGATGCAGCCACAACTTGCGAAAAATTCGTTTCGATGTCGGCGGTATCGAATAAAGCAGAACAGAGTGCATGACCGTTATATGCTGTGTTACGAATGCTGTACCACGCAACTCACGAACACTTCACTTCAAGTAAGTTATCGCGAGCCGAATGCCGGGTTGGCTCATCGCATCAACATGTCCACGCAGAACATCTAATCACTGCATCATAGGCCAACGTAATCCAATTCAACACGCTGTGCTCCCTTCTTATCTCGCAAGCCGTGAGGAATGTACAATACTCTTATCTAGCATACTCGTACATATACAGCCTTGCTGAAGCAATGTCCGGATATTAATATCCCTGGAAATCACCACACCCTCAACTTATTCCAGGCCCGCTGCCCGCTCCAACGGAATAGTTTTCGGCACCCCTTTGGCCCATCCTTGGCCGCAAAGATGCAGGTCTAAGCCGAGAAACGCGTGCTCGTACCGTGTACTTACGACAGCTTTCGCTTTCGCTGAACCGCTCAGCAACTACTAGACAAGTCGTCAATCAATGAACTTTAAAGTTGGACTAAGGAGGGCTTTTCTTATCCCCAGCCCCAGGTAATGGACATCAGCGCCTGCCGTTGCCCCACCACAAGCGGAAGAACTCCCCGGGGGCCTATCCACGGGCATTTTATATAACCCCCGTGCACGATACGATATAGCGGCCACCAGGGCTGCACTCGGGAACTTCAACCACCTACGTGCGTGCTATAACGGAGGAAACATTCCACTCTTCTGCATATCTTACCTGGATATAACAATTGAGTTCGCGCCAAAAGCGCGAAGTCTCTACCTATTATACCTCTCATGCAACCTTCACAAATTCCTACCTACATCAGACCACCACCAAACAGATCGACCCAGGCCGCTAACTCAGATATGAAATATGACAGGTCGCATTGAGGCTTGCTAGCCGCTTATCAAGAGCGCCGATCAACTTTGGATTTTGTTGCGACGACATGCGTAAGGAGGGGTAGCTGTGTTTTGAGATGGATGACGGATGTCAGCATTCATTATCTATTATTGTTCCTTTCTTCTTATATCACAATGCCCAAAGCCTGCAAACCCTTCTTCAGGCTTCGTTCGTTCGGTCAGTACCGATCTGAATCAGGGGTAAGCGGTAATAAAGCTTATCTCTCCTCTTATTCAGTAGCTCGCCTACTATACTATACTATGATATACTACCTCCGTATACCTATCCTACCCCAGCTTCTGATCTGATCTGTTTCTGTCTCACATGTTTTCGCCTCATACTCAGTTCAGTTCCGAGATCTCCCTTTCTGCACGACATACCGAAACTCAGTCACAAGCCCGGATCTTCTTCAAGGAAAGATAATAGAACCTCTCCTCACTATCCAATACTATGCCTGCCTTCCCGTTTAAGCATTTTTTCCTTTACCTCGGGAAAACCGATTCGTCCCGGATAGGAAAAGCGACCTGATTTGATGTGTTCTAGGCGGGGTGGCGCATTTAAAGAAAGGCTACTCATAATGAGCGCCGCTTTTTATGGCTACCGCGAGACGCTTTAGTTTATCTTATCCTATCATAATCGTAGCTGGATCTCTCAATGTCAGCTAATCATTCTTTATTCCCTTACTCCCTACTTGCACGGCTTAAGACCCAGCCCGATAAAACCCGCAGCAGAACATCGCTCTTCCGGCCTGTTTTCGAGAATTGAGTACCGTAAACCAAAGAAGCCTTTGCCTTGCCTCCTTCGCCAAGCAACCCTTCAAAAACCAATCAAGTAATAACTTCCTTCCTATCCTCATTAGAGAAAATGAACAAGGCCCACGCGGTGCTAGCTCTGCATCTAAAGACATATCCCAATAGAACAAACCATCCTCCCTCACCGCACATCGCTCCAGACTGATATGCTAGTGCTAGGGCTGGGCTGACTGGGGACCCCAAACCGATCTCCGCCAACCTCGTTCAACACATATATGCCGGGCAAGTATCCGGTTCCGAAGACGCTTGTCTTCTATTACAGAAGCATCAAGTCTGCCGGTTTATAAAGAGCAAAGGAAGCAGTTGAAGGATTTATCTGTAGAAGCTTTTAGTGGAAAAAGACAGGACATGCGCTGACAACGCAAAATGAAGTTCATACTCGTGAAACTGGTATTTATAGCATGGGGCTATTGTTAGAAGTAACGAATGGTCTGAAGGAAGGGGGGGTTAGCTAGGCTCGCTTATGCTGTAGGGAGCACCATCGGAAAGCTTGAAGAAAGGCACCTCTACTAGATGTCTGCTATATCAATAAATGTAGTTTATAGAGACGACCGTGCATCAGTGGGGTAATAGGGTATCTTTCCCTGTGAGATATAAAAGTGCAAGTTGAGAAATGCCGAGGGGGGAATCAGAAGCTCTATAATCTTACAACGTAGTCTTACACTTTACGTATAGCTTTAGCCGGAGCTCCGCGCCCATGAAAATCATATTGGATATCCCTCTATTAGTATATGGATACCTAGATAATGAGCAGCTTCGATATGCAGGCTTTTCTTTTCTATTGGAAGTTGAAACTCACGTGATTTGCCATTTTCACCCTTTATAAACACTTTCGCAAGATAGAGCATCTTGGCGGTTTTTTGCTGTCTAGCCCGCTTAGAAACATTTTGTGCTTTCTTGTCTTTTGCAATATTGGAGCTTTAACTATCATTTCCATACTTCTTCAGGAGTCTCTGCATGATTCTTACGGCACCACCTCGATATCCGCCTCCAAAGATGGCATGGTGATTTAAGTGGTGATATCTACGTTACGTTAGCTCAAAAGAACCTTCAGCTTGTACAAAACTGGCGGATATAAAATAAAAGATGGTGCACCTACAATTCGTAAAGTTGGACTCGGTCCTCCCATTCCTCGACAGGCTCATCTTTTGGCTTATACTTCCAGTATTCCTTATCAAAGCTTCCACCAAACCCTCCAAACATGCCCATGATCCCGAATTCAAACTCGCTATGTGCCCATGCTGCACTTGCATCAAAGACTACCTCTTCCACGGGCCCACCTCCGATGAACCCTCGTCCTAGATTCAGGTATCAGCACATTCCTCAACGAAATACACTCACAACCTATTCCGCAAAGCTCAAGGATATATATTGCATACCATGGTTTCCACTCCACAAATCTCCATGTACCACAACAGGTACAATCCCACCTCCCGTCTTCCGATCCCTTAAATGTCCATCCCCAAGCAACCTCGGCACAACCTTCCCCACCACCTCCTCCACTAACCTCCCCAACTCCCCATCCTTCCCCTGATTCCCCTCCGCCTTCCTCGTAACCCCCCTCAATCTATTCTCCCCGTAAAACTCCGCCCAACTCTCCTTGAACCCATTATCCTGCTCCGTCTCCCCACAACACGTCGTGACCGGGAACCCAAACATCGCTTTTGCATACCCATCTGGAACAGGAGCAGGGGTAGAATGCAGTTTTGCGAGTTTTTGAGCAAGCGACATGCCTGAGCCGGGGGCAGCAGAAGAAGAAGTAGAAGAGGAGAGATCGAGGAAATCAGTAGCGAGGAAGGAACCAGCGCCTGTAGAGAGCTTTCCATTTGCGTAGCTCTTGGGACATAAGCTAGGTACAGCATTGTGAATTGCGTTTAGAGAGGCATGTTCTCCTAGATACTTTGACATTAGTACACGTGCTTGACTAATCGCTCTCAATCGTTTTGTGAGCAAAAAGGTGCTGGGAATCGAAGACACGTACCTGTAAACATAATCTCGCTTGCTTTCCCTTTCCCTTGTTTAACGAAGAAGAGTTTCTCGTTCCCTTCTGCCGTGCTTCTGATTTTGAATGTGGATGCGAAACCTGAGCCGCCGTGCGAGGTGATGCTCGTGGTCGTGGCGTCGAGGGACAGCGCGGACAAAATCGCTGGGTCTATTTTAGGTGTCATGTTGCGACAATGGTCTTGGGGGTTCTAAATGATCAATTTGGATAGAGTTGATGCTTATGTTTAGATTCATAAATGCGAATCAGATGTTCAGGTTTGAGAAGTTGGCGTGACGTAAGGTCATGTGAACATATTTTACTACCTCCGTAGGCTGTTGTCAAAGAATTGCTTATGCTTTCCCCCTAACTTATTACAAAATTGCTTTGGGCTCTCGAGCTCTCTGACTGTAAAAAACCCTGATGATAACGGAAGAAGAGGCTAGCAAGTCACATGACCGCTCCTCCTAGGTATGAAAAGGGGCTTGTTTGACCTGCACCTGATATCTCATATCCTGAAATCTGTTACCCCGTAGATATACAGGATCATAGATATACAACATTACAGCCTCCTAAAAGCTCTAACTCACTCAGAAAACCCGAGAATATTCTTCCCCAAATTCGATATTCATACAGATCCTCCTATGACTTTTAGTCCTTCCAAAGCAATATCCTCCACCCCGCAAATGAAATCTCCCTAAGTTTGTTCCCAAATAACATTACTATACTTTCCCTTACATTTCCCCACTCTTGCGTCTAAATATTTATAATAGTATCCCATCATGTTGATATTCCCGATCCCTAGCGCCTGGGATTCCTTAGCGTCGTTCGCGATTTTTATATGTTTCCTTAGCGCTGCGACGTGCAACAAAGATTTTGGGCTCTAGTTATGCACGGGTTTGGCGGTGAATGTGTGGTGGTGGAAAGGGGCAGATAGGGGAAGGTAGAAGCGGAGGTGGAGTTTGCTGGTTTAGCCGAGATATTCAATGGAGGTGGAGGTGGAAGTGGAGTATGAAGCGAGTTGGAGCTTGTAGGTGCGGAGCTAGATGCAAGGTTTGTAAAGAAACTTGTCTATGAGTAGACAGAGTTTTCTTATGAGGAAGCTGTGAGGCTTGAGAAGCGCGGAGACAGATGGAGAGCAGTGGACTAGACCAGTTGAATAGTTCTAAATCGAATATTATACTCGCAGAGTACTTTAACAGGGAGTACAGTACCATTCTAGTCCGCGACGAAGGATATAAAACGTCGTATTCTAGATGAAGGATATCCAGATCTTTGTATATTAGATTTGAGCCCTCGGACGTCTCGTGTGATCCATGTCATAGTCAACGACTGCAAGACTGTGAACGAAATCGAGAAAAGTACACCGGAATATGCGATTCGGTTGCAAGATATTCGTACCAAATCGATACAACCTTTCCATTCACCGACCATTTCGCAAATTGACAGCACAATATTACTTGACAGCATCGATTACTTCACACTTCTACTTGAGCCAAACAAATCCTGTACATTTACAGATATACATCCTTACGACCATGAGTTTAGGAACGAGCAGTAGTCATTTGATTTTGGACATGGCTATGAATTGCACAGCAAACACCATATAATGGAAAAATCTTAGGTGGTTTGCTTTTGGTAGCTTCTAGACAAACCCAAGAGCGCTTTATATACGCGCTTAATTTCCAAGAAATATGGAAGGTCAAATGAACTGCTCGATGCAGTACAGACTTGGGAATCAGAGAAAGAACACCAGGTAAAACAGGCAGGAGTAAGTGCTAGTCCAATTCTCTACCACGTAGCTAAATCCCAACACCTCACTATAAAACAACAACCAGAACCTCATATCGATCAACAAATCAGCAGCAAAACAATGTTCGTATCCGATGAACTGAGAATCACCTCTACTTCCAAGATCAATAAACCCCATACCACCAATATAACCAAACACATGAACATACAACTACATATCCACAAAGCAAGATATCATACAGTATCTTTCAACGCACATCAATAAACGAAGTAAACGACGTAGACGACAGCAAAGAACCCTTGACAGCAATCATACCCGCCACACAAACGCTAAAACTAAAATCCCGCTCGCTCGCTCGCTCAGGCAAAACACCCCACCCCACCTAAAACAACACACACGCCTCTCCTCTAATCCATCCATCCCTCAAACCAAAATCCGAACCTCATGCACGTTAAGTCTTGAGCATAGACAGCGTCACAGAGAAGAAAGAGTACGAACGGTGCCTCTGTGGTATTTATAAATAGATACTACTCGATATCGAGTTATCGACAAAATGAATAACCCATACTGTACCAGTATTTCAAAATCACAAAACGTGCCTACAGTACCTGCATGTCGCAAAGAACTCAAACTCTTGCTATTACATCACATCACATCACATCACACGACATCAAATCGATATAAAAACAAAAACCCGTTCTTCCTCTTCCCAAGCTTTCCTTCCCAACATTTCACTAATCACAACGTCGCGCTCCCTCCCTCTCCCTCTCAGATCCAGCATACCATACCATACCACGATTATCTAATCTTCATACCTCCACTCCACCTCACAAACCCCACAATCACCACACTTGATTAGCAGTCCAACTCCATTCCATTCTCAAAATACGTAATTTTTAACTGATTACCAGGTACCGTACAGCCCAGCTCATCCTCAGAGGCACGAATTGAACCAATAAGAGGAAGGAGTGAAGGAGTGAGGAATAAGGAGTATAGTGAATGCCAATACGCCACATCGCAACCTCAGCAGTACTTAACCGCCCTGATATCGATGATACGAAAAGACTACAGTACCTACCTAGTTGAATGAATAACAATACCACTCCAATAAAGTACACTGACTTGAATTAATGGCGTGTTGTTGAAAACAAAGAATGGGAAGCCTGACTTTACGGGGCGGGATCTCTTGCACTGTATACGAGTGTATATGAGAAGTTGCCCTTTCCCTTTCCAAAATGTGGACCGTGTGGATATGGTTAAAACGCACCGCAGGGCAAATATACAGCTATACATTATATACAACCATTTCCTGCCTTAGCCAGCACCTCTGCTCACGTCCTACCCCTCCTCGGATCCAACGCATCGCCCCTCCTATAATCCCTAACCTCCTTCGTGCCCAAACTCCCCATCCCGCCCTCACCCCTTCTCTCCCAGCCCCCCAACCTGACAACCAAACACGTAGCATTATCGCCCTCCCTGCTAACCTCCGTCGCAAAAGCAACCACGTCCCCTGCGCCCTGCTCAGGCGTCTTTGCCTCCTTGACCACATCGACAATCTCCTGATCACCCAGCGTCCCAGACACGCCATCACTAACTAGCACAATGAAACTGTACTCCGCCGGACTTAATTCCACGCGTGTGATTTCCGGCTCGGCGGACACCCCTATGCGTTTTGAGCGCATGTCACCAAAGGCGCGCGTGTTCGCTAGGCCCGACATGCGCTCTTCGCCAAAAGAGTCCGTGACGAATGTCGCGGCGTAGCGACGTAGACGCGTGCCTTCGATGGGGGAGGAGGGGTGGTGATTTGTGGTTATGGGTTTTGCGAGGCCCGTGGCTGTGTCGCAGAGGAGGATGCGTGTGTCTCCTACGTGGGCGGCTACTAGGGTTGATGGGGAGGCCGGGTGCCAGAATGGGGTTGGTGTAGGGGTTGATATCATGGCTATGGAAGCTGTTGAACCACCTACAAAGCGGGTTGGGCCTCCAATGCGGTATTTGGAGGAAGAGAGATGGGCGGGCTCACCGAGGATATCGTCTGCATTCAGGGGCGTGTCGTTGTGGTTGTCGGGGTCTGGTTTTTGGGCCTGGGCTGTGACAAAATCCAGGTCTGCTTTTAAGAATGCGTACATGAGGACTGTCTCAATGGAGACCGAATATGATTTTGGAGGGGAACCGTCTGTTGATGAGGACATGGCAAAGAAATCCGGTTTGAAGCGTCGAAAGTAACCTCCAACAGTCTCTTTCCACCTGGAAACCAAAGACTTCTCCAGCTCAATCGTCTTCGACGTATTAGACTCCACAGACTCTTGGGTGTCGCCTTCCAATGTAGGACTTTCGGTAGCTTCGATAATAACCTCATCCTCGCCTGTCTTCGAAACATTCATCTCCCCCTCCACATCCTCCTTACTCTTTGTCTCAACTTCTCCAAAATTTCCTCGGCAGGTGGAGAAACCTCACGCTGCGAGGCTCCCTTCTTCAAACTACTTCGCAGCTCGAATAGCGCCGCCGTCCTCTCCACATACCCATGCAACTCCTCTCTCAAAAAATCACTACACTCATTCCCGCCATGCCCATCAAAAACTCCAAAATAAAAAACCTGTGGATCCCCACTTGCACTCTCCGCACTCGTCGCTTGGGCCGGACCCCCTTTTCTACTCAAACTAATTGGCGCGCGCTTGGCAAATGCTGGAATTTCTAACGTGCCCGCTTGATACGTATCTTCATTATATGGCCGCGTACCGCGCGAGACTGAGACGCCGAAATGGTGTTTAGCGCTCCGCAGTGGAATTCGTACGACGGTAAGCTCGCGCGAGGCTCCGATCATGGGCGGGGCTGCGGCGGGGGAGGGGCCGCTGCGTGTGGTATGGGGGGTTGAGGCTGAACGGGGGAGTTTATGGTGTGGGCCTGAGGAGCGGGAGTCGGGATGGAGGGAGGAGGAGGGGAGGTTTGTGAGGAAGTAATCGTGGAAATGCCTGGCTTGGGAAGCATTATATTGCCGGTGTTGCGCTGTAGGTATGGACCTGTGTACCAGGGTCGAGGAGGGAATGTTCGTAACCGCGTAGTTGCGTATATGCTGATCCCGGATCGGAGCTTGTTGGCAGGACCTTTGAGGTGTAGATACAGGTCTATGCAATCTATTGCTTCTAACATGTCCATCTAATCGTGGGACCTGAGATCGGAAGGAGCGTTTATGTGCCAAGGACGCTGTGTATCGAGACATATCGTGTCGGGGTTGTCCTGATTTGCCCAGGAAAGAAGCTATGAAGTCTGCGCGAATCATGTTAGCGTATCCCCTGTATTCTGATCTGAAGAAGATGAGATATTTACCATAAGTGTCTGCCAGGGACCAGGGGCCTCTGGATCTGATTCCTGCCATTGCTACAGGTGGGGACAGATAGCAACCGGTAGAGATGCCGATATCCTCACGACGGGGGATGGCCGAGAGCCAATCGAGAAGAGAACGATATTCAATAGCCTTGCCATCGGACAGATCCCAATTGAAGACGATGAGCTCGCGGTTGTAGGGTTGAGAGGTTCGTGATTGCGATGTCCGGGTATTTAGAGGATAAGAATAAAGACTACAGTGAGCTTGAGAGATGTCGTGGCTGCGCCGTGTTACGCAGGCCCGGAATTAAGTGTCGCGCAAGAACCGAAAACCAGAGATTTGCATCGATAAATACAAAATGGAGATTGAATAAAAGAGGCCTCTTCTGTGTACAGATAGAGAGATTCGCGTTTTGAGATCGTCGGCGTTAATACGGGATTTCCCCTCCAAAGCATCGCATCTCCACACTTCGGCAAAATATCCAGAATCGTCACAAAACCAACAAAAAGAGAGTAAGAAAAATCCATGCTTTCATATTGCATCGAAACTTTTATCATCATAATCATCATAAATGTATTATCTCTTCTATGTGCATAATCAAAGCACGGCTATAAGGATCGAATTATGTGATCCAAAGCCCTCCACCTTCCCACGGATATTACTACATAGCCAGGTATCTTCATTTCATCGTACCCACGAAAATGCTTCATTTTACCTCAACCGACCTTCACAGCCGCATCCGAAGATCCCTCAGATGATCGTACTTCGTCCTCGCCTGCCATTCTCGCGATACGATGTTCCTCCTCAACTTTGCTTGCCGCTCCCATATCTGCCAAACCGTACCTATGGAACTGTCAGTTATGATGATTAATGCAATCAAGGGAAAAACATACCAGGCAATAGTAGCCAGACCAAGAAGAGCTGCAATGCAACTGAATGTCATTGCTACAATACCCCGAGGAGTAAATCCTGCTGGTAATGGTTTTGGTGGCACATTTTCACCGGTCAGGTCAAGGAAATCAACAGTGTTTGCTGCTGCATTACCGGTAGAGGGTGTATTTCCGGCTTTGCAGGCATCAAGATGGTTTTGGGGGATAGTTTGAGACTTCTGGATTTCCAGGGGTGCCTCGACCATTGTGGCGATTAGACCTTGGTCAACGTGCCATTCGATGCTACATAGTAGAGTTAGAAATGGGTTATGCACGCCGGAAAACATGATGATAATCATGAAGAATCACTTACTGGCAATGGAACAGCCACACTCCCGGGTTATCAGCCCGGAAGCGGAGGACAATATAACCCTGTGGATAAAGAACAAATGTATCTCTCCGCATGGGAATAGGCGGGTACTCGATTTGAGTGGAGTTCGTAACATCAAAACTCCCAGCATTTTCAGCAGACCGTGCAATGGCCTGGAAGTTATGGCCGTGCAAATGGAAGGGGTGCTTTCCGGTATCTGTCATAGTTAGAAATCGGTTAATGATAAAACATTTTGAACATCCTACCCAAGTTATTTACAACTATATCGACGATTTGGTTGTGAGCCAGCACATATGAGTGCGAGTATTCTCCATACACCAGAGGATTGACGGCATCTTGTCCCGCGGTCATAGCAGTGTACAGTGTAGGTACCTTTGGAGCTACGTAGGTAATGTTCTTGAAAAAGGCACTGGAATTTTGTTAGTATAAGCTACCCAGCCTAAATGAATGCACATACTATGGTTTTCCGTTTCCAAGGTCGTCCATAACCACATCAAGGGTGACGATCTGATCCGCATCTGGCAATAGAGTTGCCTTATCAACTGGAACCAGAGTGGAGTCATCAAAGTCATTGAATTCGGCGTCTTTAAGTAAAATGGGGTCCGGATTTGGATTCTTGCTGTCATAGACAAGCCATCCTGTGGAGTTCCAGTTCAATCCCGGAGGGATTATATCGAAGAGAGTCTAGATGATGTTAGCTAGGCACTTACTTGAGTATAACGGAGCTTACTGTGTCCATGCTCGCAACAATGGGATAGTTGGCAGTCGTCTCGTTCTTAGTTTTAAGCAGGACACTGCACCGTTGAGCAGCACCTAGATAGATCACCTCGCCTCGGCCTCATCAGTGTATACTCCATCCACTTCAACGATACTCATGTTGTGGCCCTCGAACCAGACATATTGGCCAGCAAAGGCTCCAATATTGACAAAATGAAAGAGATAGGTCTTCCCAGGTGCGACCGGCACAGTAAGGTTTTGTGTGTCGTTCATCAATGCGGCGTCCGGGACGGGTTCGGCACCTGTTGGGTTGGCTACATTGATGAATTGGGGGATCAATGTTGCCATCTCGTCGTGGTACCAATCAGAGAGCGATATGACAACCTCTTCGTCAACTTGGTCCTTGTATGGGTAATCCGGATCACTGATAATAAAAGGACCCCGAAGACCATCTGGGTATTGGCCATGAACATGGGAGTGATACCAGTAAGTACCTGGTTGACTGACCTGAACTCAATTAGCGGCTAATTGACCGATATTCAGAGCCAAGATGACTTGACTTACTGTGAAATTGTAGGTAAATTGGCTTCCAGGGGGAATGCCACATTGGCTGACTTGTGCTGGCCCATCCATCGACGTAGTTCCATTCTGGAAAAGGCCGTGGAAATGAAGCGTGGTGCTCTGGTTTCCCAACTGATTGTCAACATTGACGATGACTTGATCGCCAATCTCAGCGGTCATGACCGGTAGTGGCCATTGTCCATTGATGCCAATCGTTGGTCTTTCAAAGGCACCATCAGGATTGGCGTTGACCCAGGTGATGTTGAAGTCGTATGTGATGGTCTTGTTAGCTGCTTCCGCGAAGAGGACGAATGCAAGAAGCAGCGCCAATGAAATGGGGAAATGGGAAAGTGAGAGCGTCATGTTGTCGGACGAGTAGGCTCAGCGACACAGATGCAGTATGAATGTTCTCAAACTCTCGCTGGAGGTGTTTCGAGGTAGTTTGTCTGAAAAGAGCAGGGTCGTGCTTGACAGCCTTCTAGATGAACGGACTGGTGATGGCCGAGGTCGCACCACAGATGGGATTTTGCTCACGACGGGCCAGAGTCCGAATCCTTGGAGAGAGACCGCAGAATAGTCCTGTGGGCGGGGGTCTACAACAATCTAATAAGATGATCTGATCAAAAGAATGCAAGGGTCCGCGGCATGGGCTGCGGAGTTGTTATCAGATGCGGAGCGGATTCAGAATGCGTGCGAACCGTGCTGGGATCTAATCTGATTTGATTGCCTACCCCCCGCTCTGGTCGAAAACTCTGCGGTACGAGGTGCAGATGACTTTGGGGAAAGGTAAAGGCGGGTAGGATAAATGGTCTCACACCACGGAGTGGAGATATAATTGCTTTTTTTTGAGACGAGATGGCGGGTGACTCTCCTAAAAGACGTCAAGATGTCGAGATGTGTTGTCCAACTTGTCTGGATGTGGGATCGAAGAGGTTGAATGGAACGCCACTGAAAAATCAGTTCCCTAGTAGTACCGGTATACCCCACGTCTCTGTATTTGCTTCTCGGCAAGGAAGCAGTGTGGAATCTAAATTCAATGCGGCTTGACGATGTTTTTGACCATGGAACTAGGTAAGTAAACAACAGTTTAGCCCAGTGTTTGCGAGTTGATGCTTTGGGAAGGTAAAAGCAGGACAATCAATCAGCCCAAAGCAGTGACTCTTTGCTGGAAGTGGAGTGGTCTGTTTGCTTGTCTCGTCTGCCAGTGCCAGTGCCAAGTCGGAACGACACTGCAGTGGGGACAGGCTTGAGATCAACGCTACAGAAGTTTGCCGTACTCGTAACTGACCGCGGCAAATGTCGAAGAACTTTTTCCACGCTTTCGATAATCAGATCCTTCCTGTCCATCTGATTCGTCAACCCGTGGTCTCCACACCCTTCCCGACATTGATCCGAATGATTGTCTTGACTAATGATCCCTGCATCCCCACTGCCCCACCTCAAGCCACATTACCTCCACGCCGTTATCGCCCGCGAATCACCGTCACCTACTTCTTCTGGACCCGCACCGTAGCGTTGTATCGTACGATTGCAGCCCAACACCCCCCCCCGGCCCATCCCTCTCCCGTTTAATCAGATCAAATTCAACCTGCATTATCTGATCGCACCCCTCCAATTCGTCTCCATCGACCGGCACCTTCCACCCGCACCAAGTTACCACCACCACCTCCTCACCTCCTTCCTCTTCCACTTCAAAAAGGTTCGCATCCTCAATCGCTCTCCATCGAGAGTGAGTCCCAATCCCAGAATCACCTGACGACTCTTTCGAACTCTTGTGACAAAAGTGAGTCAACATGACTGTCAACGTCTTCGCCGTCCCGGTATTCTTCGTCGTCTTCAGAGAGACGCTCGAGACTGCCGTCATCGTGTCTGTCTTGCTTGCATTCTTAAAGCAGACCCTCGATGGCCCCAATCGCGATAGAGCCGTGTACAAGAAACTCGTGAAGCAGGTAAGTGACCTTGTTCAACCCGCCAGGCCTCTTTCTAACGTTGTTTGTAGGTTTGGCTTGGCACAATAGCCGGTCTCGTCTGCTGTCTGATCATCGGCGGTGGCATGATCGGTGCCTTCTACGGCCTCGGGAAGGACAGATGGGCAAACACTGAGTATTACTGGGAAGGCTCTTTCGCCATCTTTGCTTCCGTCGTCATTAGCATTCTCGGTGCTGCTCTCCTCCGTGTCTCCAAGATGCAAGAGAAATGGCGTGTCAAGTTGGCCAAGGCATTGGAGACGCAAAAAGTGACCACGGGTGGTCGGAGAGGGGCGTTGAAGCGATGGGCTGAGAAATATTGCATGTTCATGCTTCCATTCATCACGGTTCTGAGAGAGGGTCTCGAGGCTGTTGTGTTTATTGCCGGTGTATCCTTTTCGTCGCCTGCTTCTGCTGTTCCGTTACCCGTTGTCATTGGATTAATCGCTGGCTTTGCTGCCGGGTGGGTGCTCTACAAGTAAGTCTCCTGAAACCGCTCTTTTGGATCCCACTAACACATTCAGGGGTGGCGCTACCTCCAAACTTCAATACTTCCTCATTATCTCCACCTGTCTCCTCTACCTCGTTGCCGCCGGTCTCTTGTCCCGAGCCGTCTGGTATTTTGAAGCTCAAGACTGGAACAACATAACCGGTGGTGATGCCGCTGAGACAGGATCCGGTGCCGGATCCTACGATATCAGAAGGAGTGTCTGGCACGTCAATTTTGGCAACCCTGAACTCAATGGTGGTGGAGGATGGGGTATCTTCAACGCAATCCTTGGATGGCAGAACTCTGCAACATACGGCTCTGTTATCTCGTATAACGTGTACTGGATCGCAATCATCACTGGCTTCTTCGTCATGCGGTACAAGGAAACCACTGGACACCTTCCACTCTTGAAGGCAAAGAAGCCCAAGGCTTCCTCGGATGAATTGAGTCCGTCTGGCAGTGGAATCGTACGGCAGGATAGTGTGACTAAGGATCCAGTGAAAAACGTAGCGGCAGTAAATGCATTGCCCACAAGGACGATCTCCGAGTAAGTACGAAAAAATGGGCAGTGGAGAATCCACCCAAGGGTGATCAAATATCCATGGCGGAAAACCATGACTAAGGAAACGAATGCCTGCATACCCACAATACATACGCATGGCGCACTTCCCTCGGCGGTTCTGGGATATACATGAGCCACTTGGCTATTTTACAATAAGCGAAAGATATAACAAAAACATAACATCATCCTCCAATCCAAGCTCTGAATCCAACAGTGAGAAACTGCAACTATCCTTCTACTTTTTGTTAGTCTTTTTTGAAACCTTGCAAGTGCAAAATATCCATGAGAACAGTAATCATATCACTGATACGAAATCCTCTTCATGTAACCAAATAGAAAGAAAGAAATCTTCATCTCAAAACCCGCATCCCGCAAATCACACAAGATCCCTCCCTCTCTCCCCCCGATCCAATCTCCAAGCCAATCCTAAGCTAAGCACTTGCTTGCTTGGATTTTCATTCAAACGGAACGGGCAGACAGACAGATAAAGCATATATAACTACTCCACAACTACCTTTCAATCCTCTTCTTCTTCTTCTTCTTCTTCTTCTTCTCATAAAACCTTGAAACGAAACCTAGGAATTGTAATTAGAAGAAGATGAAGAAGAAGAATATGTTTGCAGATGAACTATATATCTACAGATGCTAATCTCAGCTTTAAATTCAAGCTTTACTTATGTAATACCTGAGGTACAGGTACAGATACAGGTACAACTTTGTAACCTTACTTTCTTTCTTGCTTGCCTGCTTGCACAGTACACATTCATTCATTCATTCTTTCTTTCTTTTTCAAAACAAAAAGAAATAAAGACATGTAAAATAGCTCCACTCCTGAAAAAATAAACATATCCGTTAGTTACTCTCTATCACTTACTCAATACCTTGACGAGCCGGGATTTCCATACCTGCTACCTGCTGATATACTATTCTTTCCACCTTCGAATAGGTGGGTAGATTTCCGTCGTACGAGGGGAGACGAGGTACGGAGAGCTGGTTATACAGTAGGGTATCGTACCTGAGACAAGAGCGGGAGCGTGCGTGAGACGTTACTTGTGCGCGTTGACGCGTGTAATGTCAAGGTCAAGTAAGGATAGAGCACTCGTACTAGTAAGCGATAGATTTTTGGTTTGAGGGAGAGGATGGGGAAAAAGGATGTGATGTGGAAAGTAAAGGAAAGGAAAGGAAAGGATATTGGTTGGGGATATGGTATTGTATGGTATGGTATGGTTGTTGGTGGTGGTGGTGGTGGTGGTGGTTAGATATGTAGGTGTGCTTGGTAATTGGTGGGTTGTTATTGGTGGATATGGAGCTAGGCCAGGGATGACATGCTGTTGCGCTTGCGCCCCTTTGTGTAGGGGTGTGAATGAATGAATGCATTGCTGTTAGATGAGATGAGGATACGGTCTGCGATCAGGATTACTGTATGATAGTGATGGTGGTAAAATTGTAGATTGTCATCTATGAGGGGCTGCGTGGCTTGTTCTAAGTCTAAGTCGTCGAGTATCTGCATGTGAAGCTATCGAACGGAGTGATAGATGTGCAAATTTCAGAGTTTATTCTCAGTCTAGCTAGCTACATTCTGGTATGCCATCTAAATATACCATATAACATCATTACTCATGACATCTACCCTTCCCTCGCCCCAACCATACTCTCCAACCTCCCGGCTAGCACTCTATGCTTCTTAATAACCTCCACCCACTCCCCATCTTCTTCATCACTCTCCTCCTCCTCCTCGTTCCCCTCATTCAAAAACGCAAGCATCAAGCTGAAATCCCCACCTAATCGTCCCAAACTCCCCGCACAGTAAAGAACCTGCGTAAGCAAACTATCCCTACTACTCCTATCCCTCACATTCGGCAAATACGTCCGCAGCGTCCCCTCCAACATCCCCACCAACTTCAACGGAAACGTCCCCAACGCACTAGGCAACGGCATCAACGGATCCTCCTGCCTCTTGTCCCCTTTCAGACTCTTCAACTCATCTAGTGATACGGGGTTCGCGGAAGCTGGAGGGAAGATAGAGCGGTACATGCTAACAATCGCAAAACTCTGTTCTCGAAAAATCTCAATATACCTCTTCAAAAACCGTTCCGTCTGCTGGCCTCCTTCCCATTTCCCAGCTCTCGCTTGCCCGTTTCTCAATTTCGCCGTTTCTTGATCAGCTAGATCACGAAGCGGAGAGAGCGCAGAGAGCATTTGTTCCAAATTTGATAATCTGCAAACTAAAAACAGGGCTCCTAATGCCCCTTCTCTTGTGCCTAGCGAGAGTGTGGTATTTGCGGGGACGGGATCGAGTTCTGGTGCCACGCGCCGCAGCCAGCTAATTGTACGCATTGCGCTTGCGAGCTTGAGATTGTTGGCTCGTAGACTTGCTATGAGGTTGCTGCACATATCTTGCATGGCTGTTTCCGCCTGTAGACTCACGCTTGAGATCAGGGGGGACTCGGGGTATAGGCCGTGTAAGCGCTTGATGTGCGCGTTGAGATCGAGGGCCGATGCATAGTTTAGAGTTGCGTTTGTGGTTGTGCTCGCTGCTGTGTTGGAGGAGGAAATTGCTGACGAGAGGAGGGTGGGGAGGTCGAGGACGTCGGAGAGCCGGTCGATGTTTCGGGATAGGAGGAGGGCTTTGCGCCGGCGGTCGAGCAGAGGGTTGGGGTTTTCGGGGCGGAGGTTGTAGGTTTCGCTGAAGTGGATGGCTGCGTCGTCTAGCTTGGGGAGGGCATCTCGGAGGGAGGCTGTGGATTGAGCAAGGGCAGGTAAGGTTGTACCTAGAGTAGATAGATGTGTAGAGGAATCGATTATGGATTTGTGTGACCGTTTCGAAAGGGCTTGTAGGGAGCGTAGCAGTGAGTTTGTTGTTTGAGTGAGTGATTGGGGCTCGGTGGTTGTTAGACTGGAGAGGGGGAGTGTTGAAAGTCGCGAGAGATAAGCAATTGTGGTTTTATCCGTGGATGATGGCGGGGGTCGTGGTGAGGGTGTATCGAAGTAGGGAACCAGCAATTCATATAATGGATCGGCCATGGTTGAGGTTGCGGGGTGGGCAAATGTGTGAGTTGTTCGAATCTGTACCTTACTGTCACTCTCGAAGTTGAAGGAACGCTAGCAGTTTAGCGCGAAATTGGTATTTCTACAACAAATGCACTTTTCAAGGTATTAAAATTACGAGAAACGAGAAAGCGATTCTATTTGGCTTAAATGGATGGAATTAATGGTAAGCAAAGTTTTATGCTAGCTTGTACAGTAAAAGGCTGTTATAGGTCAGCCAAAAGAAGTTCCTGGAACTAGAATGGCCCACTAAGTGCCGCTTTACTGTCCAGCTCCACCGAGCATACAGTACATACATTTCCAACTTCAAGTTCGAGTTGTGACGTTTACATCGACTTTCTTGAATTATAAGGGGTCCTGTTATATCTCCTCATTGATCCTGTCCGAATAGGTTCTTGACTTCTTGGGAATCACGATGCCCATTTATCGCCAAGATGACCAGGACAAGGCCCCTGCCTTCAAAGGCGTTTATGTGGCTGGAAAGCCGGCCAAAGGTCGATGGAATGTATGTTGCCAAAGTGGAGTAATATCATCTCTGTCTGAATCTATCGAGACATCTGAAGAAATTGGACAATTCTTAAGTCCTAGTCTGTGTCATCCCCACATTCATCTAGACAAATGCTTTCTTTTATCACATCCAAAGTATGCGGATTTGGAAATAAAGAAGGGTGATTTTGCAGAAGCAATGGAGTTGACTAGTATGTTCTGTTATTTCTCTTCATAAGAGCTGTCCAGTAACTTTTGTTTTTACAGCTGTAGCGAAGTCTAGATTCGAAGTAGATGATCTTGTAGAAAGAGGCAGAGCTTTGATCGAAGAGTCGATCGGTTTTGGAGTTACTCATATGAGAGCCTTTGTCGAGGTAGATCTTGGAATTGGTATGAAGTGTTTAGAAGCTGGCCTTCGCCTCAAGGATGAATTCAAAGATCGATGTTTCGTCCAAATTTGTGTCTTTGCTCAGGATCCAATCTTCAGCTATGAGGACAAAGGGCAAGCCATGAAGTCATTGCTGGAAATGGCCATTGGGAGAGAAGGAATCGATGCATTTGGGTCTACTCCTTACGTGGAAAAGGACTCCTATACCCAAGATCAAAACGTCTCGTACGCCATAAACTTGGCGAAAGATCACAAGTTACACTTAGACTTTCACATCGATTACAACCTTGATCCAAAACAAGAAAGTGTAGTCCTTGTTGCCATCAATTATCTACGCAGATATGGATGGCCTTCAGACTCAGGTTCCCCCGACTTTAGAACCATAGTCTTCGGTCACTGCAGCCGACTAACGCTGTTTGATGATGGAGAGTGGCTCAATCTATCCAACAAAGCACAGGGCTTACCAATATCATTCGTCGGCCTTCCAACGTCTGATCTTTTCATGATGGGAAGACCAAGGGAAGGGTCTGGTGGTGGTGAAAGGCCTAGAGGCACACTCCAGATTCCGCAAATGATAGAAAAATATGGCTTGAACGGAGCCATAGGTATCAACAATGTTGGTAATGCCTTCACACCTCACGGAAGTTGCGATCCTCTAGCCCTTGCCAGCTTCGGGGTTGGAATCTATCAGGTACGCACCTTCTGCGAGCATATTGTTTTATCATCCAGACCCAATCAAGACCTTGATATCCTTCCGAATCTCGAGAGGTTGGACACGTTGTAGACATTTGTCGAACCGCAGATTTCTTGTCAATTAGACAGCACTGACATGAATTTGTAGGCTGGAACAAAGAAAGACGCCGAGGTTTTGCTAGTAAGTCTACAGGGAAACATTTGATATGCGCAGAACTTGCTAATTGTATTTCAGCAATGTGTATCAGGTCGAGCAAAAGTAGCGATTGGTGCAGTTACTTTTGCAAATAAGTTAGGGGTGGGTGAGTCTGGAGACTTTGTAGTCTTCGGTAAGGCCATAGCAGTCACCGAATCGAGTTCATTCAGGTCAAGGAGGATGACGACTCAAGATTTGATAAATGATCCACCGCATGAGAGAACAACAATTTTCAAGGGGAGTATAGTCAGTCATAGGTAGCTGTCACGCATACAGCCAAGAGTGGCAGTTGCTTCGACTCACATGGCCACGTGCCATAGTAAGACAGGCAGCCGAGATCATTTCACTCAAACATGTTCAGCTGCCTAGGTTGTTCTGATTCATCCAGGGTTTGTCAGAGAGTATAATAATCCAGACCTCCCATGAAGTAGAAAAGAATCAAATAAACTACATATCAAAAGTAACAACTCCGTCATTGAAAGACCCCGAAATAGCCGATCTGATCATCTATCTAGGATACCCCTGAACGTCGACCGAAGTGGCTTAGCTCAGTACATCATTTCCTAACTCCGCTTTTGTTGGGACTCGAGTCAGCCGCTGACATACATCTCGACTTCTCATGATACACGAGTGAAGAGTCGCATACGACTTTGACGCGACACTTCCTGGTGGAAGCAGAAGCAGAAACGGAGTATTTATCTGCGCTTCTTATTAGATTATTTTTTTCCCGCCTTCGACCTGCCCACCTTCCACCTGCAGAATGCACGATCCCTTTCCTGTAGGCCCGCCGCCATGGCTTAGCAAGGCCGTACAGCCATTCGCAGATACCTTTCATCTGACTACGCTCCCTATGCACATCCATCAAGTACTCGGTAGCTTCATTTTCTACTATTTCATCAATCTAGTTGTTGCGCCCATCGCTTCACGCAAACTATTCCCAGTCAAGTACGCAAAGCTATCTCCGGAACGGAAGATCAACTGGGACGTCCATGTGGTATCGCTGGTCCAGAGTTCTCTTGTCAATGCTCTTGCACTTTGGGTGATGTGGACAGATGAGGAGCGCAAGGGCATGGACTGGCAGCAGCGAGTCTGGGGCTATACCGGAGCAGCTGGGATGATACAGGGCTTGGCCAGCGGATACTTCCTCTGGGACTTGGTTATTACCCTTCAGAACGTGCGGCTATTCGGACCTGGCATGCTTGCCCACGCCTTCTGCGCTCTCGTAGTATTCTCTTTTGGATTTGTAAGTAAGCCCGTTTCACTGCAGGCGGAGCGATTACTAACAACCTTCCAGAGGCCATTCGTTAACTTCTACGGCTGCACATTCATCCTCTACGAGCTATCCTCCCCATTCCTAAATTTCCACTGGTTCTTTGACAAACTCGACATGACTGGATCTCGTGCGCAACTATACAACGGAATAGCACTTCTTGTGACGTTCTTTGGCTGCCGTCTTGTATGGGGTACATACCAGTCCGTTCGAGTCTACCAAGATGTTTGGGCTGCTATCCACCACACACCAGCTGCTGCAAGCATCCACCTTGATGCCCTAAATAACAGCACCAACGCGGCAGCAGATGCCGCAGCAGGACACAGCGCAGCTCCTATCCACGGGGACATTATGCGATTCGCAGGCGAAGAGTTTGTTCCGTTGTGGCTTGGATTCACATACCTAGGAAGCAATATCATACTTAACACGCTTAATTTTTACTGGTTTGGGAAGATGATCGAGACTGTCAGGAAGAGGTTCCAGCCGCCGAAGGAGGAGAGGAAGAAGATGAAGGCCACGGCTACAGCTACGAAGAGTACGGGTGCCAATGGAAAGGTTAGGGTTGACCTGGATGAGACTGAGGTCCGCAGACGGAATGTTGTGGGCGAGCCTTTGCCAGCGGTGTCGTAGTTGAAGGATTAGAGCATTGGGTGATGAATGGTAACGAGCCATGAGAGTATAATCGCATCGAGAGGCGTTGTTCGGTTTTGTATATGCTCTGGTCCTTTTTTGTATCAAAGTTCCTTACCCCTATCAATCTCGATTGTCGGACTGGCAGCTACGAGTTTTTTACTTGACAGAAGAGAACTCGTCGGCTGCCAATTTCTCCGCAACCTGTGATTGATTGTATAGGGCTGCCAGATTGGCGCTTGGCGTGTTTTGGGTCTTCACAACGATGAACATAATTAAAGATTCAAACGACCTGGCCCCGACAAGCTGTGTTCAAAACCCAAAGCTGAACGTTTCATCAAGTTCGATGCTATTCAGAAGATGTAGATGACTTTCTTTGCAACTGCTACGTTATCTCCATTCTGTTCTGCATCATCGTGCAAGTGCACATGTCCGCTTACCTTAGGCTCACATCTTCTTACTGTTGCCGAGTTCTCACTCAGCCCTACAAAGAAACGGCTTGCGCTTATTTATACAAAACCTCGGGATCATGAGGAGTCGTCTAAAATTAGTGCTAGGTCAGCACTGCTGACGATCCACCAGATCCTGGTGATCCTGGCTCTTTTCTTCTTTTAGGTTCAATATTGATTCCATAATTATATGTATCTTGCTCCACTTAAAAAGCTCACGTTTGACGACTCACAAGGCTCTTTTAAGGCTCTGACTGATAAGCCTCATAGTAAGAGTAAGATTGGCTTGACTGTCTGCGTGCCTTTTAAACTAGCGTAAAAGAGCCAGTCATAGACTATGGAGGAGTCTCCACCGTCAGACTTTAAAGAAAAAGCGAAATCTGAGTTTAGAGACTATGGAGTCTAGACCAGGCTGTAGCACATGTCTTTATATACGGAGTAGTTCTTAATACCCGGTAGTATTACAGTGTGGTGGCCTGCTACCCGTAGTCTTTACGATATCTCTCAAGTGATTGGAGCGTGCACATTATGTAGAGTAACATAATTTAACATTAAAGTCTTACGTTAACTCTAACCCCACATACCGGCAACTCAGCCCCAGATAACGTTCTAATCGGAAAATACCGTTCCCAACGAAGCGCTCAGGAGGCGGCTCAGCATCGAAGCTCTGGCATTCTATGTAGGGGGTTAAAATAAGATTTACAAAAGAAGCGGGCTCGGGTGGGCCTAGTGAGAAGGGAAATAAGATTTCAGTGACGAGCTGAAAGAGCTAGCGGAATGGCACTCGTTTAGTCGGGCTGTTACTGTCACCGCACCCCCTGTGTTATGCCAAGTATCCAGTAAGATTTTCAGCCTCGTTTCCACGAACGCGCTTTGGGTTAGCGGTTGACGTTATTAATAACCACTAGTGTGTAGGATCGCGGCACAGCGGATATCAGCCTTACACTTACCATCATCTAACGCGCCGCCAACAAATGTCTCTAAGCCTCTTTCTTGCACGCTTTAATACTCATTTGTTCCCCCGAAAATAAAGTGCGTTTTGGATCTCTGAGTCAATATCTATCTTTTAATTTCACACGGGTCTGAATCTGTTTACTCGATTCTTGTTGCAAGAAGTATCTTTGAGATTCAGCCTTGTTACTGTTGTTGTACCCTCTACCCGCCAATATGCCTCGTCCATACCAGAACTCTCTTTTCGGCTGCTTCGCTCCTTTCACCGGCTGTAAGTTATACCCATCTCGTCAAGGCTGGATGTAAAAAACTTGCATGTAATTTCGGATTTCATTCACTTTTATACTGTCCACCGCCAGTCAGTTATATGTACCTGAAATGAGCACATTACTGACACTATCTTTCCAGGCCTCAAAGCATGGTGCTGCACTTGTGTAGTTACCGGGAAAAACCACCACCGCATCGCCCAAGGTAGCGACCAAGGATACAGCACCTGCAACGCATGGTGCATTGGATGGGCCGCGCTCATGGCTTGCGGTGGCTGCGGCTGGATCCTGCAGATGATTGACCGCGGTGACATGAGGATGAAATACGGTATGTTGCGTTGCCCACTTACCCATATTATTCAATCAATCAATCAATCATGCCATCATCTACTTACCACTCTGCTAACGTCTCGGGCCGGAAACAGATCTCGAAGGTTCGGGATTCGGCGAATGCTGCACGGCTTTTTGCTGCAGCTGCTGCGAGGCTGCGCAGACGGCAAAGGAACTCGAGTATTTGCAGTTGGGGCCGGGTGGCAATGGGGCGCCCGGTGGATATGTGCCTCAGGAGAAGATGGCTGCTGTTCCGCAGGGTCAATTTCAACAGCAACCACAGCAGCAACAACAACAATACTAGGCAAGGTATCCCGTTGTGTGTGTGATGTTAGGCGGTGAGTGTGGCGTCTCTTGCTCTTCTTCCTGGATTATGTGTGGATGAGTTGGGTATATGTAGGAGTCGGTGTACCAGATTGCAACATTGTGTACTGAGGGCTTTGGATTTTTCTTGAATGGTATTAGGGGAGGGGAATTCGTGCTATATACCTTGGTGCTTTCCCCGCCTATGCTTGCACGATTTTGATGTTTTAGTTGTGGTTCCTTTAGGAAGGATTTCCTTCAAAAAGTTTATTGGCCGTCGATCTTTCGGGCGTTTCTTGTATGTGTGAACTGTAATGACACCTGCTGTATACTCTTTACTGTCTCGTCTTGGACATATGAAGGGGCACTTAATATCATTGACTTTTGATGTCTTGCCCGACATAGCACATTAAGATTACAGTTCCACTTTGCCTGTCCACGTTTTCCAGCGGGTGCGAAGTTGAGTCGAGTAGCTCTTGTGCAGAATTATGTCTTCCTCTTATCCCCCCTCACTAAAAAGTTAAATGGGGTCAAAATGTGTTTAAAGCCTACTTCAGGGGTTTTGACTTACTCATTCTTTACTAAATCTGTGTACAAACAAAACCCGCTATTTCTCGGGGCGTTGAAAGTCTCTTCCCTCGAAATTCGTGGTTCTTAAGGAGCGTTATATTGGAAAGATTTTGCTGTCCTGGAGTTAACCATGTTCGGCCGATACTTGATTCCTTAGGAGCAGGCTTATGAAGAGCTGCTTGCCGTCAGGGTGTGTTTTTTGCTTTCATTCTCTCAGTCATTCGTTTTTCTACATGTGTTAACTTTATTGGGAAATCCACCTAGTCCCCAAATGCGGAACACAATGCCTTTTGTACGGGGGCCACTTTAGATATGGAGAAAAGGGGTTACTCTAGAATTCAGGAGAAAGTGTTATCATTATGTCAAGTTCTGGCTGTGTGAACCGAAAGATCGATGGAGGCGAGAACCATCTGTATAGCCAGACCTGTGGAGTAATTGTTGGGGGTTCATTGAAGTAGTGATTTTTGTCTTGCCGTGAATACAAAATGAAGCCTAGAAGCCTTGAAGCCTTCTTTGGGAGTCATACCCTTGGTTTGGGAGGAGGGCGGGGCGGGGTTCTGTTTTCGTTCGCTCTCCCTTCCCTCTTTTCACATTTATTATATTGGTAACCCCTAATAGTGTGTTAGAGGAAGTAAAGACAAAGACCAAAATAACTTCAAATACTAGCATAGCATACCTCCTATTGTCCAACCACTTTGTACATGTACTCGGTTCTCCTGTGAGTATCTCAAAGACAGTTGCTGCATGTTTTTAGGGTTGATAGCGATCGTGTTGACAGTTCTAAGAGGGCGTTTTTGAGGTTGAGATGTCCCGAGGCGGGGGCTCGCTATGCCGTCTCGCGGTAAACAGAAAAGGCGATACTTATTATCATCAACTTTTAATGTCCCACTGCGCCTAGGGCATTATGAATTGGTGCCGCTTTTTCTGTCCGCCGCAATGCATAGTGCAACTTAATCTCATTTGGCGAGACAGCCCACGAAATACTATTGGATGGTAAAGTGTGAAGTTGTAGAAATTAGATAGATTCGGGTTATAAGTCTATCCAGGTAATCGGCGCTCTAGCTTCATAGCAAAGACTAGCATCCTGATATACTAGTCTTTCTACAGGTGGCATTTGGGCCAGAGAATTCGACAAATACTAAGACTTTTGGACGAAAGGGCATAGGCTCATCTAACTTGAGAGACGTCTCGTTGAACGAGTGAGACGAGAAACGAAACAACAGCCCGTAGAACCTTGGACAAAAGCATCTTGCCCCAAGGAAATACACTTCTCTCGAGAGGAATGTGACGAGCATCTAATAGAGCGCTAGCTTGTATATTATAGAACCTTAACAATAATTTGAAGTCATTCGGCTTGCACGGTATTGGTCGATAATTTACTTTCTGGGCCCGATGAATAGAAACGGTTAATATCAAGTAGATATCGCAAAAAAGCATCCCCATCCGCTCGCTGGAGCAGGTGTCGTCGCCGGAATGAGGCCGATTTCATGGATCAACTTGATCTCTAGATCTTCGTAGGACATCACACCCCACGCTCTGGTGCAGACGTGGATCGCACTAAGTAATCCTCCCTCCCACTGGAGTGGTTGTGATCATTTTCTCTGATAAACGTATCCTGTAATGCGGCTTCTCTGCCTATGAATCGATCCACTCACCGCATCGATTCCTCCACAGGTGACCTGCAAGCCTCACTTGAATGCAGTGTAATAAATGCGGCGTCAATTGACTTCGTTAAATACAAGTGTCGCATTTCTCCGTCGCTGCCAAAACAATTTGCTGTTGGTGTTGCCCTCATTTCGCCAGCGGCTTCAGCCAATCAAGAGACATCCTCGCTACAGCCCTGACCAACCTCAAGCTTTCGTAATTGCACCTGCCAGCCCAACCATCAATCAGCATCAGCCGACTCCCTCCTACCCATCTACAATCCATTCTCCCAGCCACCGCGGCTACTCACCACCCCTAATTGACCCCTACGCTCCTTCTTCTATAATTATTGAGCACCCCTACAGCTTCAGGTCACACCGGTTCTGTTTACTCGCCATCTTCCACTTCGAAATTGAGGGAGCTTATCCCGGAAAGCGGAAACGCCATGGCTGAAGATCCAAGTAAGAGCTCCTACTTTCTCGGCATCCTGCATATCTTTTCAATCGAGATGCCTTTCTGTAGCTGGCCACTTGGCCTCCAGCTATTCTAGAGCTTGAGATGAAATATGCGTATCTGCTATACTCCAGATACTAACATATATACAGCGGCACCGAGCTTGAATCTTACCGCCGAAGAGAAGCGCGTGTTCGGCCAGCTATTTCGACAGGCAGATACAGATGGTCTTGGGGTAGTGACGGGAGAGGTTGCGGTCAAGTTCTTCGAGAAGACAAGGCTTGAGCCACGCATCTTGGGAGAGGTATGCGCCCCCTCATATCAGCCGCAACGATCACACAGCTGGGATGATGGCACAAGAGGTGATGCTGATATATACTCTTCTAGATATGGCAGATTGCGGATAAGGAGAACCGGGGCCTATTGACGCCAGCGGGTTTTGGTATCGTATTGAGGTTGATTGGACATTATCAAGCAGGACGAGATCCCACCCCCGAGCTAGCACTTCGAGCTGGTCCCCTTCCCAAATTCGACGCCGG
This sequence comes from Lachnellula cervina, assembly GCA_007825325.1. Lineage (NCBI taxonomy): Eukaryota > Fungi > Ascomycota > Leotiomycetes > Helotiales > Lachnaceae > Lachnellula > Lachnellula cervina. Next base: position 14,551 of record QGMG01000012.1, on the reverse strand, counting down.
CTCTGTCCCCGGAGCAAGTCCAACGATTCAGCCTCCTCCCGGTCCGCCGCCAAGCGCATTACAACCACAAGCGAGCGGCTCTGGGCCAATCCGAGTTCCCCCGTTGACGCCAGACAAGGCTGGACAATATGCTTCTTTATTTGAAAAGTCGGGAGCTGTCAATGGACAGCTCCCAGGAGAGCAGGCAAAGCAAATATTCGAGCGTGCTGGGCTTCCAAATGAAATTCTAGGGAGAATATGGAACTTGGCGGATACTGAGCAAAGAGGGTCACTCCAAGCCACAGAATTTGTGATAGCCATGCACTTATTGGCCTCATTCAAATCTGGTGCATTGAGAGCGCTTCCAAATGTGCTTCCTGGCGGTTTATACGAGGCCGCAGCAAGACGCATGCCAAGCCGACAATCCTCGGGCATGGCACCCATCCCAAGGCAATTCAGTGGTGCTCTGGGTGCTCAACGCACTGGGAGCCCACTTAACCCCACCGCGTATAATGCTCCTCCCCAGTTTCCTCAAAACTCTGGCTCGGGTGGAGGATGGGCTATAACTCCAGCGGATAAGGCCAAATTTGACAGCATATACCATCCTCTGGACAAAACCAACAAAGGATACATCACTGGAGATGAAGCCGTACCATTTTTCAGCGAATCCAAGCTTCCCGAAGAGGCTCTAGCGCAAATTTGGGATCTTGCGGACATCAACTCGGCGGGTGTTTTGACTAAAGATGAATTTGCAGTTGCCATGTATCTCATTAGACAACAACGTGGGAAGCGTGATGGACGGGAATCGCTCCCCTCAACGTTACCCCCTAATTTAATCCCACCAAGCATGCGACACCAGGTCAGACCAACTGCAGTTCCCACTGCCCCAGCGTTCGAGGCACCACCCCCAACCTTGCCCAAGTCAGCTGCAGAAGATCTTTTTGGCCTCGATGCCCTTTCAACGCCGGAACCTGCGCCAACCCAAGCACCTCTATCTACTGGTGGATCTGCGTCTTTCGGCGTGAGTAACGATCCTTTTGCCAGTAGATCCCCCATAACACCTAGTTCACCGACCCAGAGCTCTTCACTACAAGCGTCTAATATCTTCACACCTTTCGCCCCAACTTCTACCTTCGGACAGGCGTTGGGTTACAATAATACTGGTGGGTCCAATAGTACAGGTCCATTACAGCAAAGAAGTGTGCAACCTAAAAGCTCTGCAGCAGACGACTTACTAGGAGATAATGATCCTGAGATTAGTAGGAAATTGACAAGTGAGACCTCTGAGCTTGCAAATCTGTCAAACCAAGTTGGAACATTGTCGCATCAGATGCAAGAGGTGCAAGGTCAGCGAGCGACGTCTCAAAATGAGTTGACTCAAGCGGGTTCCCAGAAGCAGGAATTCGAGCAGCGTTTGTCGCAACTCAGAACGCTCTACGAACAAGAAGTGAAGGATGTCAGGAGCTTGAAAGAACGACTCACCGCGTCCCAAAATGAAACCAAGAAGCTACAAACTGAAATTGCTATGATCGAAGGAACCTTCCAAGATCTCCAAAACCAGCACAGACAGACTGCCACGGCACTTCAAGCCGATCAACAAGAAAATGCCAGTCTGAAAGAGCGTATGCGGGTTGTTAACACCGAAATTTCACAATTGAAGCCATCGCTGGAAAAATTGAGATCAGATGCTCGTCAGCAGAAAGGTCTAGTGGCCATCAATAAAAAACAGCTCGCGACTAATGAAGCTGAAAGGGAGAAATTGAAGGCCGAGGCAGAAGAATTGAACAAGAGTATTGAAGAAGACACAAAGACTCTGGCTGCCGCAGCTAAAGTACAAAGTCCCGCCCCAATTCAGAGTCAGGTTGCAAGCCCAGCTCCTTCTACAATAAGCGCCAACAATCCGTTCTTCCGCCGTCATGGAAGCTCATCAGAACTACCAAACTCGCCTTTCACGTCTCCACCCCAGACGGACAGGTCCTTTGAAAACGTTTTCGGTCCCGCTTTTGGCGATGCCTCCACTGCAAAGGAAACCGCGCCGCCCACGAGTTTCAAGCAAGATACAGATATCCGGCCACCTTCGGGTGCTTCTGGCTCTTTTTCTCACAATCACACTGGTAGCGGTAACGAATTCTCACCACCAACAGGGACTTCACCTGCAATATCCAATCGAGAGCTCCCCCAATCAAGCCAGCTCCCCCAATCAAGCCAGCTCCCTCCATCCAGTGTACTCCCTCAAGCAAGTCAGCTCCCCCAATCCAGTGTACTCCCTAAAGGTACTGGCTTCCCACCTCCTCCGCCCGAGTCCCGACAAATCAGCTCTAGTTATTTACCGTTCCCAGAGCATAGCGACTCTGTCACCTCCTCTCGACAAGTCTCAGCGCCTAACAGCAGATTTGGGGAAGATTCCACAGGTGCCGAGACGCCTACCAATTACATGGGCACGACCCCAACAGGTTCATCTAGTGCAGGCCCAACTGAGCATGCAAGAGCAGTATCTCCAGGTCTTGATCGTCATTCTACTGCTTCTCCTGCAACAAGTCCCACCAAGGACTCCATGCCAGGTGCTTTCCCCGGGGACTCGAACTCTTCCCACATTGTTGCAACCCCAACTGGAGGGAGCACATTGAGTGAGCAGGCTGCGGCTGATCCATTTGGTCTTCCCAAAGAGCCGGTCCGCTCTGGAACGGCGAAAGATGATTTTGATTCTGCTTTTGCTGGTTTTGGAACAACTGCCAAACCCCAGGAGCGATCCAATACTGGTTCATCTGCAGGAGGCTCGGTTACCGCAGCTCCGGCCGTCTTCAACAAAGAATTTCCGCCTATTGCTGAGTTGGAACATGACGATGATAGTGATAGTGCCAGCGAACGTGGAGGTTTCGATGATGATTTTGCCCCAGCATCCCCAGGGCACATTAGAAACCAAAGCTCTGGACAACAGCCAACTACAAAAGTGGCCCCATCTAGTGATGCGACGAATGATTTGCTTTCAGCGAGACCAGCTGCAATTCATGCTCTAACAAGCGAAAGTCTGGCCTCCACGAATCCCCCCACCCCTGGAGCACAAGACCCTCCACCGGTCTACGACAGAGTTGTCTCTTCCGGAGACCAAGCTCAGACAGAGGCACAACAATATACTGGCCTCCTCCCATCTCGCGAAATTCCAACCTCACCCCCCAACGTCCCCGCCGAGCCCGCAAGCTCCACAACAACCAGCCAAACACCATTCAGTGCTCCCCAAGTATCCGCGCAGCCCGTACCTCCCGCCAAAGTACCATTCGACGATGATTTCGACGAGTTTGATGATCTCGAAGATGCAAAGGAAGGCGACGCCGACGACGATTTTGCCAACATCTCCGCTCTCGACCGTTCCGGCCTTGACGACTTTAATCCTGTCTTCGACAGCCCCCCAACATCAAAAGCCGGCGACTCTACTTCTACGCACACCAAGAACGCTTTCGGAGGTAGTGACGGCGCCTTTGGAGACTTTACACAATCGCCTCAATCTACGCAGCCTACTCCTAACACAAATTCAGTCACAAACGATAACCATGACTGGGATGCAATCTTTGCGGGTCTGGATGCGCCTTCGGCTGCTGCTGCAGAACCAGCACCGCCGGCTTCTGCTCCAACTTCGACCTTGGATGTACCGAAGCCGAATGGTAACAGTGCTGGATCTGCGAGGCCGGAGATTGGAAGGGCTTTAACGGAGACGGGGGTGCATGATGATCCGATTCTAAAAAACTTGACAGGCATGGGTTATCCGCGTAAAGAGGCGCTGGCGGCGCTGGAGAAGTATGATTATAATTTGGAAAGGGTGAGTTGATTTATGCTTGGATTTCGTTTGAGGAAAGATTTAGCAGCTGACTCTGTTAGGCTGCGAATTACCTTGCTAGTCAGTCATAATACCCGTCGATGAAAGTGGAGGTGGGGTGATGGAGATGGAGGAAAGGGTTCCTTGGATGAGAATGAGAATGTGCATAGTTTAATGTCAGTCGATATTGTATTCTACGACAGCAGGGTATATTCAGTCTGCTTAATGAATATTTGGTGGCCTTTTGAGGAGGTTACTCCGAGGCGTATTTTGAAAGGGATGCTCCATGAATTTGCACATGACATGAAAAAATAAGCCCCCAAGAACGCTCCTCGAGTTATTTGTTTTCCAGTGCGGTCAACACAGGTGCCGAGTGGCTTCTACTACATTGGCTTTCCAGGCCGAACTCGATGGCCACATGGCTTATTTCCTAGCCTTGTATAACCCCAGCCTATGCCATCGAAGTAGTAGGTAGAGCCTTGAACCTCTTCGAACGTATAAGTGCTGGCAAGCTTCCCAGCTGCATATGGATATTAAACTATCCACTCATGAAAAATCCTCTCTATCTACAATCCGCGGGTGATATCAGCACCCCAATAGATCTTTCGAGCTTCATCGCTCTAAGCACAACCCTGATAAGAAATCACCTTCAATCTCTGCAACGCAACAGACGTTGGTTATTGATTGATTTTTTCTTCTATCTGCGGCGTTTGTATGTTTCCCAGCGAACTCCTGTCATCATCTCGAGATGCCTAACCATCGAATTAAAAACTCTTGTTGTGGAGTTAGATTCTTATATCTGTTGCAAAGAGATCTCCGAGGTTGGTGATGCATCCCGGAGGGGCGGGGGAGAAGCTTAACGTCTTAGGACGGGACTCAAGAGTTATAATGCTCGGTGTGAGTACTGTAGGCGCTCATTTCTCTGCTAAATATCCCTAGGGGTATGCATGTAAATGCTTGCGTGAAGATTAAGCGGTATTTTTTCATAATGCATGTACTGATCTAATGGTACGTTACTTCAGGTGCTGGTTTATCCACAGCATATCTCAGACTACACTACCTCTTCCACGCTTCGCGAGATGCTATACAATAAGGCAGAGTGGAGTTTTGAACGCTACTCAGCATTCCATGCGCCAACCAAAGTCCATACAGGACGAACAAAGACGCCTGATGCTCTGTCTCATGAGAATAAGAACGACAACTTGAACAACAAGGTGCTGGGGAAATGCCACATACTCCGCACGCTTCTCTGCCAAAACAAGCTCTTGAGAATGCACCGATTGTCTTCACCCGCATAACCACCTATTCCACTCTCGAGGAAGTCAGCGCTGTAGATGTCAGTGGATGCACACCATTCTTCTAACATGAGATCTCAGCGCAGGAGCAGCCCTACTTGCCTATAACGCAGTCAAGCTCGTGTACGACGCCTCAGGCACGCTCCTGAAACCACCAGCCGCTCTTGTATTGACCGCTCTATTCCCGAGGGTGGGGGAAGGGGCGCAGACGTCTACCCTCTCTATCCAGTCCAGTCCACCGTCACAAAAACAACACTGCCTACCTCGAACACCTCGTCCGGGCCCGCCCGTGCAAACGTTAGACGCAGGAACAACATCGCAGCAGGAGTTTGCATCCATTATCTCTCCCACGGGAACACTGCCAGTACAGAAGAGTCCGCGTAGGCGCAAATATGCTGTCTGACACAATAAGGTAACCGTGTGTCCTGCTATCTCGTCTCGTAACGCTGACTGACTATACGCTTGATTTGGGGAGCGGGGGAGAGTTGATGATGCTGAATTGTGCTGCTGAGCATGGTGCTTGTCTTGGAGGCGATGGGGATGATGGGTGAGGGATGATGGGTGAGGTGAGGCTGTAGAGTGATGTCGGATAGTATAGTCTAGCGATGATGTCGCGGGGCTGGAATGTGATGTAAGGAGGGGGAGCGGGCTGGAGTGGCTTTCAGGGCTGTTTACGCGTTTTGCGGGTGGATGAAGACGATATGATGGATGTAAGAGAACTAGAAATATGAGATACGAGGTAGAAGCTTGGGAGGATACTGTTGAAGATTAGGTACGTAGTAAGACATTGGATCGAGAGACGAAAATGGAGGGACTAGTTCATGGTATGTATGTACTGTACGATGGAGCATAAGCCAAGATGAACATAACAAAACATATATACACACCAACCACACGACATAATTATAATCGCAAGTACAATTCTATATTTACATTCCCGACAGCGAAGTGCAACAAAAACATGAAAGATCAATCAATCAATCAATAATCGTGCCGTATTTCTGGTAGTGGTAGTTAGTGGAGCTGAGTGATGTTGGTGGTGGTGGTGGTGTCTAAGAATAGATGAAGGAAGCCGTGCATGCTCGCTCGAGTCTCGACTAATGATACAGTACCGAGTACCTACACTACATTTGGTATACTATGCGCGAGCGCGTTTCTAATAACGGAACAGGCTGCTAAAATACAGTACTATAACCTGGGGATTTTATGGGGATTTAACGAGTTGGTTTTACGGGGTATACGAGTTTGCGGAATGGAAGGATTCGGGAATCTGCATAAATTTATAAATTTATTTATTAGGTAGGGTACGTACGATAGGTGTAGGTGCAGATGTGAGTATTAGGTAATTAGGTGGTGTATTGAGCTTTGCTTATATCATTTTTCATAGAGAGATAATTACTCTTAATTATTCATGGCCGAGGAAAACTCACATGTAGGATATTGTAGGGGAAGGAAATCTTACCATCTAAGCTTTGTTGTAAGTACGTAACTCTTCTTACTTAGGTCTTGTTTACTCTTCGCGTATTGATTAGCCGCCGCCACGCAAGACCAAGCGTCGTACTTCTTACGTGTAGCTGGGTTGGCTGACGGTATTGAAACCAATTGTTGCACTTCGCACCTGTGGTAAATATAGAACGGTCGGGTTACATAAATTTCATAAATACGGATACACTAAACAGTATAGAAAACTTGTCACGTCTACTACGACTGAAAAGAACATGATCACTTTCACAAACACTCGGTGTTCCACAGACATGGTTTATAGACGTCGTTCACTGACTATTGATTGCCTGAATTACAAGGAATGTATTGCAAACCATTCTTTTGAAGAAAGAAAACGGCTGGCGCAACTAAAAGGAGAATAAGGACAAGACGACAACTATCAACCTGAGCTCCAACACTCCGAAAAGAAGCATCGCATCGCTATTGTATAGTATCCATCTTGCCCAAAACAATTGCCAAATCTACCCTCGGGTATGTAATCCCACACGAGATAAACATGGAAAGCTAGCCGAGCAAGAGTTTAGTACTCGGCCTCGGCACCCTCATCACCTTCCATAGAATCCGTGGCAACCTCCTCATAATCGCGCTCAAGTGCGGCAAGATCCTCACGAGCCTCGGAGAATTCACCTTCCTCCATACCCTCACCGACATACCAATGTACGAAAGCACGCTTAGAGTACATAAGATCAAACTTGTGAGATAGAGCGGACCAGGCCTCGGCGATGGCGGTGGTGTTGGAGAGCATACAGACGGCACGGTTAACCTTGGCGAGATCACCGTTGGGGACCATCTGAGGTGGCTGAAAGCAGATACCAATCTTGAATCCTGTTGGACACCAGTCGACAAATTGGATAGTGCGCTTGGTCTTAAGAGTGGCGACAGCAGCGTGAACATCCTTGGGGACAACATCACCACGGTAAAGAAGGCAGGTTGCCATGTACTTTCCGTTACGAGGATCACATTTCACCATCTGGTTGTTTGGCTCGAAACATGACATGGAGATCTCCTGGACAGAGTTTGCCTCGTGAGATGCCTTGGCGGCGGAAACAACTGGGGAGTAGGCGACGAGAGGGAAATGGATACGCGGGTATGGCACCAAGTTGGTTTGGAACTCGTTCAAATCAACGTTGAGGGAGCCGTCGAAACGGAGAGAAGCGGTGATGGACGAGACAACTCCACGATGTTAGGAGGAGTTTTATAGAGATAGGAATGCTACATACCTTGAGCAATCAGACGGTTCAAGTTCTCATAGTTGGGGCGCTCAAGCCCAAGGTTTCTGCGGCAGATGTCGTAGATAGCCTCGTTGTCGACCATGAAAGAACAGTCGGAGTGCTCGAGGGTGGTGTGTGTTGTAAGGATGGAGTTATATGGCTCAACAACGGAGGTGGCGGTTTGAGGCGCTGGGTAAACACAGAACTCTAGCTTGACCTTCTTGCCGAAGTCGACTGACAGACGCTCCATGAGAAGAGCACCAAAACCAGAACCAGTTCCACCACCAAAAGAGTGGAAGACCAGGAAACCTTGAAGACCAGAGCAGTTGTCCGCGACTTGGCGAATCTTGTTAAGGACCTGGTCAATCAACTCTTTTCCAACGGTGTAGTGGCCACGAGCGTAGTTGTTGCTAGCATCCTCCTTGCCAGTTATCATTTGCTCGGGATGGAACAAGCTGCGGTATGTGCCTGTTCGGACCTCGTCGACGACGTTGGGCTCGAGATCACAGTAGATGGTTCGGGGAACATATTTGCCTTGACCTGTGGCGCGATAACGTGTTAGTTCTGTCTGAAGGCAGGTATGTGGGGGTGTTTACCAGTCTCAGAGAAGAAAGTGCTGAAACCCTCATCCGGATCGGCGGCTTTACGCTCTTCGGTCAAGTATCCATCAGGCTGTAGAGGAACAACGCGTTAGTAACTGTGTGCAGTGAATGAAGGATGTCTTTGGACTCGAAGATGAGGGATTAGACGTACCTGAATGCCATGTTCAAGGCAATAAAGCTATAGCAAAAAAACCATCGTTAGTCACGCCAGAACGACCCCTATGTCAACAAAGCGACGAAAGAAATGCTGCTTTGTTGTCGAAGCTGAAGCTCACCTCCCAGCAAGAGTTTGCAATTTGGCAACCGGCCTGGCCGACTATAGACACGAGAATGTTAGCAAGGACGATTTGTTGAGGTTGGAGGGCGTGTTGGACAAGCGGTGTACTGGCGCGTCGAGAAAAGGAGAATATAAACATACCATTGATAGAGATGACTTCTCTCATGGTGACGGCACGTAGAGTGTAGAGAGTCGAAGGTGTAGAGGAGAGGAGAGGACAAGATAATAGCAAAAGAGTTGCTGGATCTTGAAGGTGGTTGTAGAGGCAGGTAGGGTAGGTGGTCTTGAGGGAAGGTTGATAGTGGGGAAGGAGGGATTATTGATTGAGAGCCATATTTCGCTTGTGCAGGGTCGTGCCTGCCCTGCACCCGCTGGCCGCCGCATCAACAACGCTAGTACTGATTTGGGATATGGGGTCCAAGCTCTCCTCTCCCTTCCCAGGTCTTCAGATGCTGCTTTGGAAGGAACGTGACATTTACAGTATCAAAGATATTCGATATTAGTAGCCAAAATGTATTTCACCATGTGCCACTTTCTCCTACTTCTTCTACACGCTTTTACTATTTCTGCAAACACCGAGAAAGTTATCTTTCTCGGCCCAAGCAGCCTGCAAGTCCCAGTTGAACATCCAACTCTCGAGGACCTAAATCTGGAAGCTCTCTCACCACAGCATTGGACCTTGAGAACGCATATGCGTGCAGAATTTCCCACGGACAGTTCAAACCATGGACAAGCGTCTTGGTATCTCCTGCATAGGCTCGAGGAAGGGAAAAGATACGAAGTCAGGATCTGCTGGGCTGCGACTGTAAGTACCAGTGCCCAAGTGTCACCTCAGGGCTTATTTTGGTGTAGCAACCAACGTCCTTTCGTCTCGAGACATACGATTTACCTACCGTTTTCGAAAATCCGGAATTGATTACTTCCCTTGCACAATACTCGGAAGGGCGTCAATCTGACCTAACTCAGATCGAAGATGAGAAACCCAGCATTTCTCGGAAACCTACAGCGAAGCGTGGTTCCGATGACCTCTCTTCAACTTTGTTTCTGCAGGTATTTGCGGCTGCAGACTACTACACTACAAACAAGACTATCATGGACAATGTTCCTCCGGTCTTTGTTGATATCATCCTGGATCCTTTTATCTTCAATGTGTTTCCTCGGTCGCTACTACCTACAGCTGCCTACATTGTACTGCTTGCAATTGGAGGCTGGTATCTGGCCAAATATGTTGGTCGTTGGTTCGAGAACTTGGCAAAACAAGATGCAGACGAAGAGAAGAAGAACATATAGGTCTTAAAATCTTTCCTCTTCATCCCGAATTCCTGCACGACATCACCGTGCTATCTCGATAGCTCCTATGTACGGCACCTCGGGCTATTTATTCGAATATGGGCACACCTACCGACTCTCGACTCGATGAACGAAGGCTCAGAGCAGTCAAAAAAGGTAACTCCTTAGATTACCAGAGATACCTATGTCATACTAGTAGGACGGGAGCGCAAAGATCCAGAAATATCTACAGCAACTGTTGCATTTCCATTATTCAAGGCACACCTTTGCCTTCCCTCGTAGCCTTTGCCAGTTCAGACATTGCGACATCATCCGCATATCGCTGATAAATGGGCACATAATGCTCCCGCTCGCTCGTCGAGTTGACGACACTGTCCCTATTCTCTACCGCTTTCAGCCACTTTTCGAACCTTTGGGCCCATGCCTCTTCTTTTGGCAATTTGATGCCTCCTTTGAAATAGTCAAAGACCCAAAATCGCACCGCCCACGGGGCAATGATCAAGTCAATGAGACTCAGATCTTTCCCCAGAAAATAAGGACCTTCAGGATCCATCTCTTGTGTAAATTGCTTTATCTGCTCGATGAAGTCTAGGCGGACTTTCTCGAGACCAGGATCAGAAGTAGACTTGGATTGGTACTGCAGAAAGCGATGGAAAGCAGGGATGATCCGTGAAGTGACAAAATCAGCCCATATCTTCATCCGGGCTTTGGTGTATGGATCAGATGGGACCAGCTTGGGAGTAGCCGAAGGATATGCCTCTTCAAGAAACTCGCACACCACGGTACTTTCGTACAATGGTTTGTTATCATATTGAAGAGTTGGGACCAGTCCACGCGGGTTCAAATCCAGGAGAGACTTCTGTTTATGGTACGGATTCACCTAGTTGGTCAGTGTACGTCGAGGGCGTTTGAACTGGTGGCGCACTTCTATGTATTGGAAGGGGATGTTCTTTTCCAAAAGCACCAGGAGGACTCGTTGAACGAATGGACAGAACTAGTGCTGACTTAGAACTATATCGAAAGAGGAAGGGGTTGCAAATACCCATCCCGAATACAGTTTGAGCGACTCCTCTTTTTGGTGATTTCTCACCATCGCTGCGGCCGCCCCCGTGGCATTGGAGAAGAGTTGCGCATCTGGATGATCACCGGCCATGTTGATGAGTAGACGAGCAGTGTAACAAAACAATGAAAGCAATGAGAAGAAGAGGAGTGCTACGAATTATCTTGAGATGCAAGTTTTGAGTGAAACTTATATCGTATTATTTGTTAATAATTGATCCTCAAAGATCTGATTATTAAGAACTCTACAGGGTAGCTCCCGCAGTGACGCCATCCACGAGTTAATGATGGGGGTGGGGCAAATCTATGTCTCGATCACATTTCAGCTTCAGCTTCACTTGCGCTTGAGATGACAATCTCTCCACTATCCAAAACTGCGGAGCAAAATATATAAATCAACTAGGTATAGCAAAAGTTGGCAACAAGTCATTTCACAAGTAATACCCGTAGTGATGACAAAATAATTATCCCTGCGTAGCTGAATGCCCGACAAAGGCAAATACAGTAAGGTGTGGCTGATTCTCGAGGGCAACACAGCCTCTCTCTATAGACGGTTTTCTTTGCTGCCCAACCTACACATAAAAGCACCCCTCCTTTCACAGTAATCTCTCTCTCCCCTTCCCTCTCTCCTCCTTTCTCGCAACCGCAAGAATCGAGTAACGCGCAACCATGACCGGTCCATCAACGTACGCTCTTCCCCCCACTATCTATCTCTCTCTCCGTATCCATTTCGCGCCAAGCTGACAAGAAATCTGATTACAGACCCGGCCAAGAAGGCCCCTCGTACGGCCCGCCCTCTCTCCCCGAAGGCTGGATCGCGCAATGGGATGGCATGTCCAAGAAATACTACTTCGTGCAACTCTCCACCGGCGCTTCGCAATGGGATACCCCCACACACGCTGCGCCCACGGGTCCCACGCCCCAAGCTACTCCGCAGGGAGGACTGGAACATCCGTACGGAACGCCTAGTGAGGGTCCGCAGGAGTTGAACATCATCCAGAACCAGGATGGCACGCAGAGTATCAAGCATGCGGATGGGACGGTGGAGCCGTATACGGGAGATAGGAGCTTGACGGTACGTTTTTGCTTTTGTGGTTGGGGATCGTGGGTTGCTGACAGGGCTATTGTAGTCTTTTGCTATGAACCAGTTGCTTGGTGGAGGGAAGAAGCAGAAGCAGAATCAGGGTGGACTGGGAGGACTTGCCAGCTCGTTTCTTGGGGGCGGTTCTTCTGCAGGAAGTGGTGGGCATTCAAGTGGAGGCGCTGGGGGTATTGTGGGTGCTCTGGCGGGAAGCTTGCTTGGAGGTGGGAAGAAGCCGAATAATTCTCAGCAATCTGGAAACTATTCTGGTGCGCAGCAACAGCAGCATGGCGGTGGGGCGGGTGGATTAATGGGAAATATCGGTGGAATGTTTGGTGGGCATCATGGTCAGGTATGTTGTAACTACTCTGTTTCTTGAGTATATACTAATACCTTTAATAGCAGCAGCAAGGAGGAAGCAACGAGTATGGTTATTCTCAGCACGGAGGTGGTCAACAAGGAGGTTACTCCGGGTCAGCACCCCCAAGTTCCTACCAACCTAGCGGAGCTTCCCACGCAGCCTACAACTCACCCCCTCAATCACAGCACGGCCAACCGCAACACCACGACTCACAACCATCATACGGCGGCCAAAACCCCCAATACGGTGCCTCCCAGCAACCACCCTACGGAGGTGCCCCTCAACACCAGCAATCATCAAGCTACGGGGGTTCCCCACCACCATCTGGCCAGCCTCCGTACGGCGGAATCCAACACCAAGATTCCTACGGCTCCAACCACCCGCCATCCCACCAACCACAATACCCGCCCCAGGGACAACCAGGCCAATACCAGCCCCAAAGCCATGGACAATCCGACCAATACCCTCCGCCTCCAGGCCAACAGCAATACCCTCCCCCACCTGGTCAATACCCCGGCCCACCCTCACAAAACGGCCCCTCAGCCGCCTACGCCCCTCCTCCATCCTACGGCCAACCACCGCAGCACTCTGGAAATCTAAGCCAACCGCAGCATAGCCATTTCCAGGGAATGCAGCATGCGGAGCATGCGGGGGGTCTTTATGGAAATAGTCCGCAGCCAGGTGGAGGGCCGCCTTTAAATATGGGGAGCCATCCAGGGCACGCACAGGGAGCGCAGTATGGTGAGCAACAGGCACAGTATGGTGGACAGCAGCAGGGACAGCAGCGGTGGTAGTGGATGACTTGCTATAGTGGAAATGGGTCGATGGGCATGGGCGTGGGGTGGGCATGGTGGTATTTTATGAAAAGTTTCCTTTGGTTTTTGCGGTGGATTTGCAATCAAATGAAATGGAATCAAATGGAATGGTTTCATTTAGAAGGAATGGACATCCCAGACTTGTTATACTCATAATTTCAGAATGACTTTCCCATTCCGAATGCTTTGATTTACCCCCTCAATTAACCCCTTTACGACAAACTAACAAGCGAGAAGCCAAACCATTCATTCCCCTAACACCCGTCCTTAGCTAATTTCCCCTCATTATACATTCATCATCATTAGAAATACAATTACGATCAATCACTGCTTCTCCTTGAAATAATTCCCCCCAACAACGACCAACCCCTCCCTCTTCGCCCAATCCCTAATACCATGGCCCTCCTTGCCGGTTCCCCAGTGCTGGCGCGTGTCTGGTATGGTCAGGTTTGTGTTGGAGCCTTCGAGGAGGATGAAGACGTAGCGGTGGTAGCCTGTTCCTGCGGGCGGGCCTGGTGCTTTGTCTATTGATTCATGGATTAGGAGTTCATAATTAGGTGAGGGTGGGGGTGGGAGTGGGAGGAGGGAGAAAGACTTACATTTGACTAAATCCTCCACCTTTTCGGTATCGATATCGAATTCGAAGTTGAAGTCAAAGTCGGCTTCGGATTCTAGCAGTCCTACGGCTTCGGAGACTGGTGCGATCCAATGACACATCTCACTGCAAAAAGCCAGTGCTTGGTTAGCATTTGGTTTGGCTTTCAGTAACGTCTGGCAAAATGAAAAGACATTTCCCGAGTAGAAATTTTGATAGAACGTCCTGACAAGAAAGACTTTACTCCCAAATAACATACCTCCATTTGGGATTTCCCCTCGACGGCGCATCCGGATCCGTAAGTGCGATCGTCAGACCGGTCGTAGACTTCATCTCGGGACAATAGACTCTCAAAGAAGGCTTTTCCTTGGTTTTGGATACTTTGAGCTTCTTGCCTGGGAGCACGGCTTGAGAGTGTTTGCCGTGGCCGTAGGTGGGGAGGATGAAGCATTTTGGGTGGAAGTCGTCGACTATGTCTGGGATGATGGAGGCTTTCTTCAATCTGTGGGGTGTGTATGTAACGTGAGTTGAGGTTTGGTGGAGTGGGAGTGCATGCGTGGACTTACGCATGTCTGATTTTGTCGAGTGTGTGGTCTTTGGAGCTGGTGATGGGTTCTTTGGAGGGGCTGAGGGGGATTTGGTTTGTGGGGATGGCGAGACTGGGGGTGAGTA